>JARFJB010002010.1:3245000-3467500 GCA_036346205.1 Vesta saturnalis | reverse complement strand
CAAGACTCTATGATGACACCTATTAAGGATACAAAATGTTCGAAAAGGTCTTGTAGTGGTAGAAATACTTGTTATATAACCTACAATCAACATATATTTGTTGAATTGGACATACCTAAAGATGTTGATGCAGAGGAGGGCTTGTCTTATAGTTAGAAGATTTGCCACAATCTATTGAATTCTTAAATGAAACATTTCGATAGGTAAACACTAAATATCAGCATGTAATTAAATCGATGCATTTTTAGGTTATGCTATGCTATGAATATTATTGTATTGCAAATCACCCATACACACTACACCGAATTGTTATTCTTGTTTGAAATAAATTCACTTAAATATATATTAGCGCTAGATAAGGCTGTATATTGGCCGGTAAATGTGCACATTTATCCCCATATTCTCTTTTACTATAACATATGTATATAATTGTATTAATTTCAATATGATTAACATCACTAACCAAACTATGTTTCAAACCATTTATTTCGCCTTTAGGTGAACACCTACCACTTCACGTTTAAATTATAATCGTGATTATTAGAAATATGAGAAACCAACAAACGTTCAAAAATAGCCAACAAACACCGACAAACGACCAACAAACCATTACAATCGGAAAAATGTAACATTTTGAAAGTTGGGGGGGCCAACAAATACCGACAAAGGATTGCAATTGAAAAAAGGGAAAAATTCAAAAGTTGGGGGCTTCAAGCCTAAATTATAATCGTGATTATTATAAATATGAAAAACCGACAAACGTTCAAAAATAGCCAACAAACACCGACAAACGACCAACAAACGATTACAATTGAAAAAAGAGAAGATTTCGTAAGTTGGGGGGCTAAGTTCACGCCAAAATTATAATCGTGATTATTTTAAATATGAAAAACCGACAAACGTTCAAAAATAGCCAACAAACACCGACAAACGGCCAACAGACGATTGCAATTCAAAAAAGGGAAAATTTCGAAAGTTGGGAGACTAACTTCACACCGGTTGTCCGGACCTATCGCATTTTTTGTAACTTAATAATTCGTATTTAGACGAAAGTGTTATCAGACGGTTGCTCTGATCATCGCAAACTAAGCGGAATTTTCATTCACACGGACTGTTTTTAAAAAGAATGGAGGGTGATTCTATACACTTATGGTAAAATTAAAATAACAGTGTGATTTAAATAGACGAATAAATCCAATACATCTACTTTAGTATTTAAATATTGGCATTCTACAATATAAAAATATTTCCAATTTTTAAAAAAAAGGGGTGGTTACGCGTAGTCAGTTTGGCTCTACCAATCACGTGGCTTATTTACGAGTCGCCTGCATACCAAAGGTCTGGTTTGTACACAGCGTGGATCAAATGCAAATTCACTTACTTTCTTCTTTTTCTTAAACACACCAATTCATAATGAATAAGCCCAACGAAGTCAAATTTTGAAGAGTATAGTGTCAAGTCGATGAAAGTGTTTCTATAATTAATTTTTTTAAAAGTTTTGAACGTTTAACCGAAAAATAGTATTAAGATAAGAAGCTTTTACTGTATTCGTTTCGTTAATTAATTAAATAAACAATTATAATATTAATTATCAAATTAAACTAACATTTCTAAAATAAATTATTAAAAAGTGATTCTTATACATCAACTAAACCATGACCTTTTGTTTGTCTGCACGACAGCTTTGTTTGAAATAGTTTATTGCGTTTTCACGACTGTCATTTTATTGCAGTCCTCGTAAAGCTCATCAAGCTATTGCACAAAATTGCAGTAATAAGAAGTAGATATACAGTATTATCATTACTTCAAATTCTTAACTTTCAAAAAAAGTACAAGGTTAAATAGCAATCAGTATAGTTTATATCCCACGACGATAACTATGTAAGGCTCTCACGGTGTATATCTCGAACCGTAATTCTGTGAACAACGTGTATGGAAAAGTGTGCTTTGAACCAATGAAAAAACGTCTATATTACATCTTGTTTAAAAAAGAATGCCAGCGACATCTTACTTTTCAATGGCTTCGTTGTCGTTTCACATTTAGTAACCCACTATGAATATTTAGAGCCATCAATTACTTCACAAACCTTTACTTTAGCATAAAAAATTCAAACGATGCACATAACTTCAACCCTTTTTCAAGACATTAAACAATAGTTAATAGGATTCTTATTTTTATGTTTGTATTAATTTAATCAAGTATATTTTCACATATATGCAAAATCTTCTAATTTTAGATTATTCTAAATGTGGTTTATATTAAAATCACCAAGCAATAAAATAGGGTAATAGAATTAATTTTATATTTTCTTTTGAACGTGAATAAATGTTGCTCGATTTCCTTGTAACACTTTTTTATAATTAATTTAATTTATACTTCCATCAACAAAAAATTCAAAATGTTTGAAGAAGACAAATTAAAAGTTGTCGAAAAACCTATTAATATCCTACATATTAATTTTTTCTGTATAAAGCAATTTTTTAGTATGGGATGATTAAGCGCATAGTTTGGTTCACCCCCGTTGGCAATAGAATTATTTCTTTCATAGCTCGTTTATAGGGAAGCATTTTTAAGGAATATTAATGTTAGTGCATTCAAGATTAATGTTGGAATGTTAGTTTGGTTGTTTAATCAAGTCTTCTGTTACAAAAAAAGAACCTCTGTGTGGCGCTTTATCTATTTTCAGACCTTTACATTATAATATAATATATCTATTAAGGCGTGTCATATTTTTATATGGGGAGAACAATTCTAAAGTTTCAAATGTGTAGCCCTGTTTACAAGAACACTAAAATTGTAAAACTAAAAATAACATCTGATCCTCAGGCTGCTCTTTTTTTTTAAATTGCAATCAACTCGTTCCAAATCATTAAAACTCGAATTTGACCACTTAGTTATATACCATCAAAGTGAAAAAGTACGATTTTAATAAGTAATAACTAATCCGCTATACTTATTGTGTACACGGTTTCTACAGTCTAAGAGTTATTAAAAGTAATGTTACTTTCGTCCGAGCGGTGCGGGTTCAAATCTGGCCGACGTAGCCATTTCTTTAACCCTTTAAAGTACAGTACTATTTTTATTACAAAATTAAATTTTTTTACCGAATTCATATTTAACACTTGTACTAACTTTTTTTTGTAAACACTACTAACTAGGCGCTAATGGGTGGTCGATTTTTCGACCAGTGGCCGTCTAGGGATTCTATGGACTTTGGATGTTCCACGGTTACATTTTGCATAGAAATAAGACAAAAAAAAAGAACCTAAACGGATTTATTCCTTTGGTGCGTGAACAGGAAGTAAATTTTCACAAATTCAGATTTATTGCACTTTTTCACAAACAATATGGCACATAAAAAACAGTATTCCACAATTACACAAAAGAGATATTCTTAATAAGTAGTCAAATAAAAATATTTAACACTCTAAGCACAAAGCTACTTCACATTTGCAGTATTCCATTTGAGACCGTTTAGCCTTTTTTGCCGTGCTACAAAAGGCACATCCTCTGCTTGAAGGTTTGACTGGTTGGTGCTCACCCAACGTTGACTCTTCGACATGTGTGATCCATACTGACCGTTCTCCTATCAGATAATTTAATTTTTTTTATGTCTGAGGTATTTTGCCTTTCCTCTTTCTACTCTAAAAATTGCCAATTAGTTCATTAGCTAATCAGCTTCGGAAAAATACGTGTGATATTGGCTTACTCGTAGATTTTTTTGATTCTTTATATAAAATATTCGAATTTACTATGGCGAAATCTATGCAAAAACCCACCAGCGTTTAGATTTCCATCCAATAAAATAACATGCTATTTGCTTGGCAAACCTGTCTACCCCGCCCATCTAACGATCACCGTCTTTAACCACTGCAGGACAGGTTACTTCTTTTTTTTCTCCGGCTTTATTTCTCCGCGTTACTTCAGTGGTCTGCCGGATTATGCATGTTTTTTACCCCCGTCCTTCCATTTTACAACGGACGAATCACCACACTGTGCGAAGTCTGAATCCCATGTTTTCAATTCTTTATCATCTTTTATTTTATTGGGGTATCCTTTTCGGAATGTTCCGTTGGCAAAACTATTCTTTGAAAGTAAAATACCCATTAATTTTTTGTGCTAAAAAAGTCGAACTAAAAACAGTACCCCTTATTCCAAAATGGTTTTGACAATTCCAAGACAACCTTTTCGCCAAAAGTATTCTCTGATTGGTTTCCGTGCAGTGGTTTGCCCTCATACACTTGAAATGACAACTTATAACCAGTGTTAGAGCAAGCTAAGGCCCAAATCTTATATCCTCGCTTGGTGGGCTTCATAGACATATACAGCTTCAAAGCAGATCTACCCTTGAAACCCGCCATGCTTTCATCGATTGATAAGCATCTGCCTGGTGTATAAATTCTTTTATAATTTATATTCAATTTTTCAATTACCCGTCGCACGTTATATAACTTGTCAAAATTGTGTTCTCCTTTTTTTTTGACATCTTAGAATTATCGTTAACATGCAGATATCTCAAAATCAGGAAACACCTTTTTTGGGTCATTACCTCAAATGTTCTGGTTACCCTAACATTATTATCACAAGATCAATAATTTGTCATACTATGTAGACTGTGGAACCCCATAATAATCAACAAACCAAAGAACGCCTTCATCTCATCCAAGGTCAGATTTATGTTTTTCCCACATTGGTTTGCATATATATACTTATTGTTAGAGTCTTTAATAAAATACATTTTTTTAAATTTTCTTTGTTGTTTTTAAAAATAGATAGTACATGTGCTATATCATTGTAAAGAGGATAAAAAAACACGATCAATTATTTCAAAGCCGACTTATCGTTCCATAAGAAAAATTTAATTTAGGGGTTGAAACTAAAAAATAAAAAGTGCAAATAAAAATCCAAATTGATATTTAAATTCTGCATAAAAAATATCTTAAGAAAGTGCAAATAAAATTTATATGTCTAATATAACAAAAAGGATATTACAAGAAAAAGAAATTTGACATTTTTCTTTTTCTTGCCATAAGTCTTAAAATACATGGAAATTTGGAAATTGGAGAGTGTCCTATAATTTCACTAATCCTTAGGAGGAATTCATCTAATTTAACCAAATCTGTATCTTTTATAATAAACGAGATCCCCATGCTGGAAATGTTATCTGGGACACATTATATATATATATATATATATATATATATAAATTGAAGATTGACTTTACTTGCATTGCGACCAAACAGAACCTCCAAACTACTACTGGTCGAAATTTCAACCACTTAGTCAACAAATGACTTGCTGAGCAGGCAGCACATAATACTGGCATGGGGATTAGTTGTTAGTGTACGTGAACATTTTCTGGTCGATTTTTAGCCTTTGCGCGTTTGTTAGAAAGAAAAAAAAATAAGTGGTCGATGTATCAACCACCAACCGTTAAAGGGTTAAAGCGGAGAAAACAACCAAAACACTTTACCGGATGCGTATATCCATACTCCCTTACGACCCAGAGCATTGAATGCTTTTTACCGGGCGAGGGAATGCTTAGAAGTTTTGCGCGAGTCTCTGATTCATTAGCCCTTATAGTACAGTGCTTTATATGCTCTAAACTACTTCAGGATATGCATTTGCGCGTTACATGTAACGTACGTCCAGTATTCCTTACAACACGGAGCAAATTTGTTGCTGTGTAAATATGCATCCTATGTATACAGGATATGAAGTAAAAGTGTAGATAGTGTGGTATTTACTCCATAAGGGCACTTGGAGGTTTGGACAAAGTATGTATCCAGGTCAGTAAAAAACAAATTTACATTGTATATAAAATTTCGACTTTTTTTTTTAAATTGAAAAACAGTATTTATGTTGGAAAGTACCGCTATTGCCATATAATATGCCAAAATCAATTTTCTGCCGAAATACATTCTATAACGCATTTTCAATTTCCGCCGAACGATTGTAACTGGGAGGCTTTAATCCAGCATATCTAGAAAGTACCACCCAGGAGCTAACGAGGTGATTAGAGCATTTGGATTACGTTACAATATTTATTACTTGCTAGCATCGAGTTGTTAAATCGATAGCCTTTTTTAATAATCGTAGGGCGCCATAACGTTTTTAGGTAAAACCCTAAAGGTTCAACAACAGAGTGAGAAAAAAGAAAATCTTTGAGAGAAAATTTTAACTAGCATATATACACAGAAACACATAAATGAGCACATAATTAGGTACCCAATAAATAATTGTTTATTCAATAAAAATAAATGAATGTAAATTTTAAATAAATCCCAAACAATTAGTCTACTTAATACGGAAGGAGATAAAGCAGAAATCCCAATTCTAAGTTCATGTTTATAATAACCTTCCCATAAATTTAATTAACATAAATTAAACCAATATTAAATTTAGGCAGTAGATGTGTTATTACTATGAATAAATAATTTAATTTAAATTAATTAGGTAGTTCAACGAATTGACACAAAAATAGGTAATTTCAGCTCGCAACGAGACTATTAAAGATAAAATAATAAACCGCTTGCAAAGGTTAAGAGAGTTAATGCAGGTTATAGTAAAGCGTCTCCCCCTTCAAACGCCACCCCTACCACTCCCAAACCTTTTCCTTTTTATAATACCGGGATGGCTCGTGAGGTCGAGCCGAATCAAAAAACTTCTCTATCGTCGCAATCAAATATCGATTAAGTCGTATCGGACATTGTCCGCCGGCGAGGCATTGTCGTCCTTTCCTCTTGCTTCCCTTGAGAGTACCGAATTTGGTGAAAATGCACCGAGGCATTTGTCACCACAAAGGCGTTCGGACTTTCGCGATGCCATTTTCTTGCGAGTAGTCGCTGAAAACCACCGGGCGTCGGAATTCGTTGCGTTCCGACTGCCCGTTTTTTTAATGATCCATAACAGCAATTAGTTCGGCACCCAGTAACAACGTGCCAGATTTTACCGATGTGGGTCTAGCCGCCTCGGAAATGTTCTTTTCCCGGGTGTCATGGCGCCACAAAAATTATTCACATTCGATACACATGTGTATCGAATGCAAAAATCAGATTTTGAAAAGATGTATTTGAGTTTGCATTCTGTTGCGCTATCTAATAAATTCGTTTTGAGAATAATAGTTTGCACAATCACGTCTGAATCCAAGAACCGTGGGAAATCGTGTATTGTATCGCACCTTAAACAATGCTGATTATCTTAATCTGAAATAATCCGAACACTACGTGCGAGACTCTCAGCATGTTAACCCTTAAATATTCGTGGTACAAAGTTTCTATGCTAAATGAAAGTTTAATAATACTTTTATAAAGATTACACAGGAAATAATTTCAAATTTACTCAGTACTGCAATAATGTGGCAGGTCATTTAACTACTGAGACTACCAGTAACAAAAGTAACAGTAGGTGGAACACAATAATATTTTGTCAATGAAAACTAAATGCACATGAACAAAACGTGTACTTATTGGTATTCTTTCTTAAGGGCATTAAAGTTAAATTAAATACAGATACCTACTAAGTACTACTAAAGTTAAGTGCACTTGAATATTGCAACGTGTAACCAAAGTTTCCAGTGATATATTTCAGTCACACGATCCAGTAATAATCTGGCACAGTTCCGTGGGAACAATTCAGCATAGCAGACAGTGTACGACGTACCCCGATTTCACTGTTTCAAACTAGTAGAAGTAATTAGCACAAATGGGATCACGTGGGACTTGAACATTAATGGAGGCTGTGTAGAAATATTTAATTAACTCACCAAATGCAAATTCAACCGTTATAGTGTACTAAATTAGTATTACCTTTGTTGAAGAGAAAATATTTAAATATTTATTTACATGTTTTAATATGTGATTTTTATTCCAGGTAAGCCTTACGACATATAATTAGTTTTGAAATGCTGCTACATGAAATTGCAGTTGTGTAGGTGAGTAATATTTCAAATTTGTCGTTATTCCATACCCTTAAACTACTCATCGGTACATTAAATTATCCGGTAAGCAATTTTAATCGACGCGAGACATGGAATGGATACATTGCAAAGTATATTCACCACAAGATTTGTAAAAACAACGTTCACTAAGTGTTGTTTCTTCATATAATATAATAAAAGATTAGATCCATATGACTTAAATTGTGATAAAAATAATAAGAATTAGAGTTTGTCTAAACAAACTAATTCTTATTAGAATTAACTACTTCTCAGGTTGAGACAAAGATACTATAGAAAGTTAAACTTTAACTACGAGCTAAGCTCGTTGAAATAATTGTGTGAAAGGATTCATAAGTGTATATATAAATTAAGTAAATGGTTTCCACTATTTTGAAAATTTACAATAGTTTTAGTATTAAGCAGGAATTTTTTTAACTATTCAAAACACGTTTTCAAGAACACCTAAGAATATTTTAACTTTTTTTCCTAAATTGGTATCACATGCACTTACATAATGGATAGCCCCAATGCATATTCTTTCATTTTAGAAACAAAATAACCTTTTTTGCCTAAATTTAGCATGTACGTACTACGTGAACAAGATTAATTTAAAACCATATGATCATTCTATTTCACAAAAACACACTTTTGTTTGTTAAGTCGTGTTTAAATTTATTTGCAAAACGTTATCTTAATGATATGCATCACAAACAAGGATTGTATGAACTTCGCTCATTAGGAAATGTCTAGTCTATGCATTAGTTTTTTCAGTCACATTAATATCACAGTATACAGAATACACTGTGTTAATATTTCAAACCTGACTGGTTTATGCGTGTTTACCTCATGATATAATTTGTCTACGTTTAATCGTGGATTAGAATGCTTTGCAAAGCACCATCTAAGGATGTATATGAGCTCAGGATACAATTCATTTAAGATCCCCTTCTTTTGATACCAACATTAGTGAGCACGAGCACTAAGTTGTTTAGATAAAACTGTACTAAAACAACAAATAAATAAATGAATAAAGAAAATATTACTCTCCCATCTTATTGGAGCAGGCGATGGAAATCTAGGGAGAGTGCATAATATATATTTTTTTATTTGCCCCCTAGATTTAGGAGTTATTTTTACAAAGTTGGTATAATATTTTTTGCTAACGTCAAATTTGATTAATTTATTTTCACATGATAGATAGTTACCTTTTTTTTAAGTATTAAAATTGAGGATTTTTTTAAATATCCGTTTCCATAGCAACGTACAGAGTAGTTTGAAAATTTGCAATTAATTAATATTGTCACTTGAAAAATTTCAAAATGCCTAAAAATTAGATAACAAGATAATTTATATAAAGAATCTCAACTCACGATTCAATTGGCAGTTATTAAATATTTTTATACTACCTGAAGGACAGTAAATGACAAAGCAGCGTGGTTCATTTACTTGTGTTTAGTTTTTAATATTGTGGAAAATAAATGTTTTTTAGTTGTATCAAATTATTTTGTGAAATTTAATGAAAATCTTTTATTTCAATTGAAAGACACCCCAGAATAAATTTATTGGTAAGTTATAATACGGCGGGAGCTTAATTCTTCACTAAAAATTCAATAATCTCCTCCTATTATTATTATACAGTGATCCGTGGTTACTATTCATTTCAATTAAATGTGGTTGTGACGGTTAAATTAATTTTTGAACTCATAGCTTTAAAATAGGTATTTCCCAGTTGTTCCCGATGCACCGAAAACTTGTTTTTCCGAACTGCGGTGTTTCTTACTTTCCAACAGAAACTAGGGCAATTACGTTGTATAGTTGGTAGCAGAACAGGAATGCTACCATTGAAGTTAGTAATAGAGTTCAATGAATGCTGCTGATATAATGGCTAATGTATGCTTCTTGAACTTCACGTGGCATCAGAATTTCTTCGGAATCGCCAATTTTTCACAAATTTAACAAAAATAATTTTAAAGAAGATGGCATGTAACCATAACAACTATGCAACATTACAATGCGGGCTATGCTACCAATCCATTTAGAATAAAAATCTAAACAATGTTAAATTATTTGTTTTTAATTTTATTAATTTATTCGTTAGAAAAAACTTTTCACCTAACTTGTTCGGAATATATTGGGTTCATTAAGAGCGACGCATTTTGTTTTTAAAATTTCTCGAATAGGAGTTGTAGCGGCCCCCAGTTACCCTATCTTAAAAAGCGTAATTTGAACTTATTTGCAATAATGCAAATTCAAAAACAAAACAATCGCTAAGTGATTTATCTTGACTTGACTGACAATAATGTTACTATTACTCAAATTAATTGCCTGCCTTACTTGGACTCTCCTGGAAATAATTAAAACATTAGAATTTATTCACAAGTCTGATCAATCTAAGTGGCCGTCTAGTGGTAGGTACGTTGTGCTATCTGGATTAGATAGGCTGGATGAGGTAAGTGTTGCATCATGAGGGGCAGGTAAACAAAATAAAACTACTCAAATTAAAATCAACGAGCTTGGCGCCGCGGTGGCTCAGTCCGTTAATATACTATTGTGGGAAAGAATCACCAATAAAACCCACTATTCATAAATAAGTAATTGCACAAGTACATTAATAAATCAAATAACACAAAAAGAACAAAGAAAGGGTTAAATATAGAACAAAACACCATTAGATCAGGTTAAAGTGCGTACAAAATTATAACATTAAGAGAAAATTAATAAAAAGCAGTTTAGTTATGCAGAAACACAATAATAAAAAAAACACATGTAGTCACACCCACAATTGGGTCATAAATAATCAAAATAAAAATCATAATAAAAATGGTAATACCAAACATGTGGCCCTTTAAAACCAATCATGCCGGTCTTTAAGTAAATAAGCACATAAAATAAAGCAAATTACGGTACACATAAAATACAACAGTAAAATTGTGATAATAATGAGGTAAAGGCAAGGACAAAAGAAAATAGACGATGAATTTACACGTACCCAATTGTTTAGTGACTCTAAAGCACAGAATACGTAAGTCAAATTACAATAATTCACATACAAAGAAATCAGCTCGCAGGCAAATAATTCTACCTAACAACTGACAAAAAAACTCATTAAAACAAAGCCTTACAAGGGTAAGTTATAAATAAATCACAACATCGTGGCCGATATATAAATTTGAGGGCGTTAGAAAAATACAGTGCTCCTTTCTCAGGTTACACATTGATCTATACAACAATAAAAATAAAATTCGAGGTGTTTAATGGTCTGGCCCGGGATTGTGTACCTACTGGCAATTGCTTATTACAATTAATAACCGGCGCTATCATGTACCCGTTCACCAGCAACCTCTACACAAATATAAATATAAACAACAAACAGCAATGCTAATTCGCACAAATACCCTGTAATGTCTTTTATTTTAGCAGATTTCAGCTTAATGAGTCCGCGTACGAATAAGATACCTTTACAAGGCAATGTTTGGTATTTAATATGTTATCTAGGCTGGTAAATGATTTTCTGCGAGCTTTCATTTATAAAAAAATATCTACTTACACCTTATCTATTCCTTTAATTGATCACAGACACAAATCGTTAACCTACGCGATTTAACTGCAAAAGGGGTGACTGTTATTTATAGATTAATGTTTGAAAAACACATTACAACTAACACTGGAAAGAAAAGACAAATTTGCTAATTCAAAAGAAAATGTACACGTACGAAACTGTTTACAATGAAGGTATTTAATTAACCCAAAAATCGACCTGGTTTAATTGACACTCTAACTGTAACTAACCTTCCCCAGATTTCAAACCTAACTATCTTTACTCTCGCAATCAACCCCCATTTTTCAAAAGTAATACAAGAAACATTAATTTACGTTGGAACAGTTTCATATTAATTATTGCACATCTTAATTTGAAAAATGCATTCGTCCGTAACAACCCCACATGTAGCTCTCTAGTTTCCAAGTAACTAACAAAGATATGCTTTGATCGCGGTCTGCACCGACACAATCACTTACTAAGCTAGCGACATCTTTACACTAAGAATCGGCGCATAAGAAATTCCTGTGATTCGTTACGCCCCTTCAGCAAATAATTCTTTTAAGCGTATACCCGCTAGTCAGACCTGAACATGTGTTTTTCAAATATCAGTTACATACATTCTCACATTTCTTACATAAAATATATAAACAAAACACTTTGAAAACATTAGCAAACTAGGACGCACTATCAACATATCAAAAATCGCGGCAACAATGGCGATTTGACAAACGTTTACTGCAATAATAAAATGTTTGCGGTCCACCAGCTACAGAGTGAAGTTGGCTTCGCAATTGTTTCACATTTTGAAACGTTAGTCTATGCTATTTAATCGTGGAGAGATACACGCTTCGACAACGTTTGCAAATTATTGAACTTTTTTATCAAAGTTCACGTTCTATCGCGATTACGTTGCGTGTGCTTACGCCAACTTTCGCTCGACGAAACCGTCCAACAAGACGTATAAGATTGCGTCGACTCAAGAACTGAAGCCTACTGACCATTTTAAGCGTCGCACATTCGCTAATTGGGTTCTGGACCAGACGCAAGCTGACGACGACTTTCACAACAAATTCATCTTTGCGGATGAAGCTCATTTCTGGCTCGATGGTTTGGTCAACAAGCAAAATTGTCGCATTTGGACGAGTGAGCAACCTGAAGTGATGCACGAGACACAACTTTATCCGAAAAAATTAACTGTTTGGTGCGGTTTTCATGCCGGTGGCGTCATCGGCCCATTTTTCTTTTTTGATGAAAACGGCGCGCCAAAAACCGTCAACGGAGATCGCTACAGGGCCATGCTATCGCAGTATTTTTGGGACCAGCTCGACGCTATGAACTTGGACGATATGTGATTTCAGCTGGATGGCGCAACGTCCCATACAGCGTACGACACAATCGAATTATTGAAGACCAAGTTCGGAGAGCGAGTTATCCCACGCAACGATGCTCGCAAATAGCCGCCTCGTTCGTGCGATTTAACCCCTTTAGACTTTTGGGGTTACATTAAATCGCTGGTCTATGTCAACATGCCAGCAACGTTAGAAGAGCTGCAGGCCAAATCAACGCGAAATTTCTGGTATTTCGCCCGATTTGTGTGCTCGAGTCATGGAAAATTGGGTCCAGCGTATTCACTCGTGCCAGCGCTTCGCGGCGTACATTTGAATGGTGTTGTATTCCATAAATAATGGCATCGCCTGTACTTTCATTTGAAATAAAAATCATTTCCCTGAGGTTGTGCTGCAAACAAAGTGCTCATGCGGGAAAATTAACTTTCCGTACTAGTAAGGTAAATAACTATTAGCATATAATCAGATTTGAGGTTAGTGAGAACTGTCTAATACCGGCATACTTTTGGTGTAATAATAAAACACGCTACATCTAGGGGGCAAATGAAAAAAATAGATTATAATTATTTACTACAAAACGTCTAGATACTAAGTTTATCTTTACTCAATTATAGTAACAGCAGTTTTTTTAATTCCCTTTTATTGATTGCGCTTGTTTTTTTCTTTTGAACTAACCGCATTTCATACATTCACTATCTACTGCATATCTACCGCCAATAAAGATAAAGAATGACATTTTCCGGAAACATTGTATCCGATTTTCTTTAGAGGAAAAATGTGATATAAGTAGGACCAAAATGAAGAGCTCTACTTAATGACCGATAATTGAAGTTACTATTTAAACGCTTATTTCGATAAGATAGTAACAACAAAATAGCTGTTCTGTACCAATTAAAATTGATATTGATTTCATGAATCAGGTTAAACGTCAATTAATAGATATTTTGTATGAAAAAGGAACTTGAATAATAGTAAACATATCTTTTTCTTTATTTCATACGGTAATAATATATCGATAGATTTTCAAGTTCTGTTTTCAATTCAACAAAACTCGGTGAACAGAAAAATCGGGTTACTTGAAGCAATATTAAAAGGACTTGTGACATTTTCGAGATTTCGAATGTCGTGAAAGGTTTTTCTGACGTTGCTTTGTAAAATTTAACTTTTAATAAAACAAAAATCGTGAACTAACAAATGCGGAAATTGGAAAATTCCTATTTTATGTTATTGTTAAAATTCCATGAGTTATTTGAAATTCGCACGCAAACATAATATTGTAAAATTTTATTTAAAATTTATTATGCTTTCATATATACACACCAAAAGAATTTTATCCGTAATCCAACTGGCGTTTGGTTTGATACAATCCGTAATCTATTCAGATTGATTATTAAAACTTTTAAATTAAAGAAAAACAAAATCCTGATGCAAGTAGAACAGGATCATAATTCAGTGTCGGCAGCTTTAGAGATTAGTGCTTTTAGCATTCCTAGACCTCTGTTAATTATCGGTGGGTTTATAAGCGCTTAAGGTATAGGACTTTATATATGTTAATAAAACTTACACGTAGATGTTTATAAATTCCTATACAAAGATTCTATAAAAAAAGAAGAAAACGTATATGAGAAGAAAACGCATTCAAATGAACACTGAATGTGAAGCTTTCTGGGCACACAGTAATGTAGAAATACCTGAATAAAAAAGCGAGAAATGCAAATCAATCTTGCGTGATGAGAATTACTTAAATAAATATACCTAACTATGAGAAAAATATTCGCAAAATATTACAAAACGCAACCCTTACAGTAATCATTTTCAATCTTAAATCTCACATACCAACATCAATTAACTTTACATTAATAAATTGTATTATAATTGAAGGATTTAATTATTTTTAGCTGATTTATGAAAACCGAATATTAGGATGTAATTAATATCTAACATTTTATTCACATTTCAAAAACGTAATCTTAATTTAATTTATGAATTCTTGGAGAATAAGAATTGATGTTTCAATTACTTTGGTAATAAATTGGAATATTATGGGCGGGTGGAAAACCTTTTTTTTATTAAATTCTGTTACCTAGCAGGTTATTGAGTTATAGTATATTACATAACGATGGTGTTATGAAGCAGCGAGCGAGTGTCGTAATTCGAACGAGCGCGTAATTAGTGTAACAACCCGAGTTGTGTAACATATTAATTCTATGAGTTGTTTTCCATTATAAAAATATTCTACGAGGGTGGTTTGACAGAAGAGGAAAAACTTGTTTTAAGACAAACATATATTTTGTTTTTCTACATCATTCCCTTTTAATTCTATACACCTATTTCAACGGCTTTCCAACTTTTTTAAACCTTCAGAAAAATATTTTTTTGGAAACTCTGCAAAATATGCATCCGTTGCTTCCATTACTTTCTTCATTTGTATGAAATCTCTGTCCTCCGAACCACTTCTTCAAGTTTGGCAACAAGAAGAAATCACTTGGAGAGTTAGATCTGGCAAATATGGAGGATGGGGCAGCAATTCATAACCCAATTCAATTAATTTATTGGACGCAATAACGGACGAATGATGGAAAAGAACTTTCCTTTTGTTTAAATGTTGTCGTTTCTTTCTTGATTCCGCACTAAATCGTGTTAATAAGTTGCTTCTACGAGGGTGGTTTGACAAAAGAGGAAAAACTTGTTTTAAGGCAAAAATATATTTTGTTTTTCTACATAATTTCCTTTTAATTCTGTACACTTATTTCAACGGCTTTCCAACTTTTTTTCCTTCAGAAAAATCATTTTTTGGAAACTTCGCAAAATGCATCCGTTGCTTCCATTACTTCTTCATTTGTATGAAATCTCTGTCCTCCGAGCCACTTCTTCAAGTTTGGGAACAAGAAGAAATCACTTGGAGAGTTAGATCTGGCAAATATGGAGGATGGGGCAGCAATTCATAACCCAATTCAATTAATTTATTGGACGCAATAACGGACGAATGATGGAAAAGAACTTTCCTTTTGTTTAAATGTTGTCGTTACTTTCTTGATTCCGCACCAAATCGTGTTAATAAGTTGGAATAACACTCGCCACTCGTTATAGTCCTACCCTTCTGCATGTAATCAATAAGGATTACCCCTTGAGAGTCCTAAAAGACCGTGGCCATAACTTTTTTGGCAGAAAAAAAGGTTTGCCTTTTTAGGGACACGTTCGTCCGCAGAAGTCCATTGTTTCGACTGCATTTCCGTCTCGGTGTGTAACCGTGAATCCATTTTCATCCACGGTAACGTATCGACGAAATAATTCGCTTGGATTGTGCTTCTACTTAACCAATCACTTGAAATCGAAACACGTGTATGCATTTGTGCTTCTGTTAACGAACGCGGCACCCATCTTGCACTTAACTTTTTCATAATTAAATATTGATGCAAGATATTACGCACTCGCTCCGTTGAAATACGCAGTTCACTAGCTATCTCTCGCACTTTAACTCGACGATCACTTTTGATGATGGAACTGATTTTATCAATTGTTTCTTGAGAGGTAACCGTATTCGACGGTCCTGGACGTTCCGCATCTTCCGTGCCCATATGGCCACTTTTAAAAGCAGAAAACCACTTGCAAAGCATTCCATGGGGCGGAGCAGATTTGCCGTAATATTTGCGTAATTTCTCTTCTCTTTGTTTGATGTTTTTTCTGCGTAAAAAATAGTGTTTTATTAAAACATGAAATTCCTTTTTATCCATTTTTAATTAAATACAAAACGTGTCTTGTTAGATTGACCGTCAAACAGTAAAGTGACTGACGGATTTTCACGAAATTTTGATAGCGGGCTTCTAAAAGATGGTTGAAGTAAGCAACATAATATCGTCACGTTAGGGTTACCAACTTTTGAAAATTCACACTTCCGTCAAACCAGCCTCGTATATTACCCTGCAAGCAGACGAACTGTCAATAACAACTTTTAACCGAGGGGTAAACCACAGAAAAATAATACCGGGTGGCCAAAATATAGACGCGGGAACTGCAATCTGACAACATTGGTAAAAAAATACTGATAGGTAAATCGGCCAAGAGAAATAGCTGGACATTATTTCAAAGTTCGTGGAAACTAGAAAATCGGCTGTTTCTCTTAAATCGGCATTATCAAGATATATCCAAAATAGTTTTATTATAAACTACGTAAGCTTAGAAACATTTTCTTTATTATGCTAAATGGGGGGAGGGTGGAGAGGTATACGTTCACTTGAAAAAAATGCCATAACTTCTTTTTAACTTAACCAATTTTAATAAACTAAGTCTCGTTTGAGAGAGGCTTTTTGGGTGCTTCTAATAATAATAATAATAGTTTATTCATTCCATTAGATATGTGAATTAAGCATTCATTGGAAACGTCATGTACGTAACTTAATAACATATTAAAAATCATTGTTAAAATATTCGTCCAAATTGTACAAAGTTTTACTCAATAGAATCTCTTTGATGAGTCTCTTAAATACTTTGACATTATCAACGGATTTAATGCTATCGGGCAAGTGATTGTGTAACTTTACAGGTAAAATAAGTGCGCTATTCTGTACTAATGTAATTCTCATTATCACCAACTCTGGTATATTTGTGGCGATTACAATGTACATGTATAACACTACGTAGAATAAAAAGCGATACAAAGGTTAGGATCTTAAGTTTAACAAATAGGTTTCTACAAGAATAGTCGTATGGTTTAGAACAGATGGCCCTGATAATTTTTTTTCTGTAGAATTAGCATCCCCAAGCCACTATGCTGTAATTAAGCAATGACTCGATATAAGCAAAGTAAAAATAAATAATAATAGACCTTGACGCGAAGTTACCAAGTCTCCAAATTACAAAACAATAGGATAACAGTTTTTTTACAATCAAGTTAATATGGTTACGCCAAGTTAAATTAGAATCAACGTAAACTCCTAAAAATTTTACGACTTGAGCCTGAGATATGGTTTTGTTTACGGATCTTACCAAAACACTGTAATTGGTCTCATGGCAAGAGAACATCATCGTCGCGGTTTTCGAAAAATAATAAAATATTACCATTGTTTTGATTTTTTTCTAGTAGGTAGATGGGGGTTGTGTGACAAAGCCGTAAATGTTAGCAATTTTCTCGAAAACTTTTAGTATAAGGGTATAATTATTTTTAAAGTGCGGGAAAAAATATAGATATTGGTGAAAACCGCAAGTCGATATCTTCTTTTGTTACACAAATAAGAAAAAAATAAATGTAAAAATATATTTTTAAAATTTATTGATAAATCTATTAAAACAAACGAATAAAATTTAATATACTAAATGTCCCCTTGGGGGCGTATCTTTAATTTAGAGCGGACAAAAAAGGACCGATCTTATAGAAGAATGGTGTGCCTTAATATTGAAGAACTAATGACGCCCCAACTGTTCAAATTGTCACCCGTCGTGTTCAATACAGAGCTGCAATCTCTCACGCTTAGACAGAATAGCAGACTAGTAAAAACAAATAGGCCGGCTATATCTCGGGAACTGTCAGTCTGATAACATTGGAAAAAAATACTAATAAATAAATCGTCCTATCCATCTACCAGGGTTGTTGGTATCTAAAAATTCCCGAACGTTTACCGCGAAGTGGTAAATGTCTTAAAACTCTAGGTAATTGTCACCATTTAGTTGACCATTAAAAAAGAATGGACGGTAATTCGCCCTCCTAGAATTCCTGCCCAACAATTTACAGACCAACCACCTTGGTGCTGGACGTCTCGCATCCAGTGCGTATTCGCTCTTGACGAATAGTGCGTATTATGGAGATTCACACCTCCATTGCTATGAAAGGTGACCTCATCTGTGCACAATATACATGATAGAACTTGGCGATCTCCTACCATCATACCCAAAAGCCAGTGGCAATGGTCTAATCTTCGGTCAAAATCTGCAGCAGTTAATGGCTGGTGCAGGACTAAGTGATATGGATGTAACCTGAAACAAGATGGTGACCATTGATTCAACAGGACATTACTGGTTTTTGTAAGAAAAGTATTAAGTATGTAAGTTTATAACGGAGGTTCAAAATCGAAAGCTGTCGTTCAGAACGTTTTGAACGGCAGATCGAGTTACCCTCAGGCCCTTCGCAATAGTTGTAGTACTTAGGTGAGGATTAAACTGGACATAAGCTAATACATTAAGTTCTCTTCGGTGCGTCACCTGCGTTGTCTGCGGTATATGGGAACATGAACGTTTCCAGTTGTTCGCAAACGATGGGTAACTCGAAGAAAAACTGTTTTACTCGGGTGGCGTCTATCAGGCTATTGCTGCGCATATACCCTTGAAACAATTGCAGCATTTCTCATGCATTCAAAATAAATATCTATCATGTCAAGTAACTCTTCGTTGATATAAAGCATTTTGTAACACTAAAAGACAACTCAACACTAACAACAACAAGAGAACCCAAACAACACGAAAAACTCGAACAATAACACGAAATGGTACCAATGCGATTTCTGTGACATGAAACTAAAATGCTTTAATATTTTGACGTATTGCTTCCAATTTTGTTTTCACAACCTGCTAACATTTTTATCGGATGTCTTTACTAGGAAATGATTATTATTTACCTAGGTTGCATTTTATCTCTTCTTGTGCATAAATTATCGGTTTTGAGAAAGATGACAGTTTTCATCAATATGGTAGAACTTTGATGTTGATGTTTTATATGTCGAAAAACTTCTTTTCCAAAACCTGTTCCATGTTTTTTTATGGAATTGTTGGAGATCGGCGGATGCCGGCAGCATAAACTCTTGCAGTTGAGCTCTTCATGTATTCAAAACATACAACAAGCATATCAAATGTTATTTCGTTTGTTAATGGCATTTTGAAATCAACGGTTCGTTAATCGAACTTTAATGAAGCTAATATTATTTTGACGCTAAGTAATATTTAAATTTACTTACACAAACTATAAATCTTGTTTATTTTTAAAATAAAACCCTGTTTCTGGACGCCTTTTTGACCTTTAACTATCTTGTTTGTGTTATCTCGTGTCAATGTACCTCTGTGGCTTTCGGCCATCTTGTCTCTGTGCGCTTTTTTACGTTTACTCGACGGTAAATTTTCTTCATACTCAACTGTGGTCTGTGGAACGGTTAATTGTCAGAACCTTTAATAGAAGACGCCAAAACTCATCAAAAGAAAACTGAAACTCTATAATCAGAACTTCCAAACGTTTCTACCGAGGTACTAACTGCAGACGCCCCAATTTTTCAATTTTTTATTGCGGGAATATGTTGGTAAGTGATCTTCATTAGTATTAGTGTTGCGAAATTGACGTAGTTGTGGAAACTGAAAAATTACTTGAGTACTTTTATGAGAAACATCGTTATTAGTTGAGTTGATCGGTCTTTTTCCACAGTTTTTGCTTTTTGAGCGCGACGTTTTTGTTTCCGTCATCAGGCTTAATCCTGAGAAGGACTGTTTTCGCACTTGAGCCGAATTCATATGTTATATATAATTTTTTCCCAAACACTTGACTACTCTCAGATTCGAGCTTGGTACCTTTCACTTACTAGTCTGATACCTTTACCGCTGAGCCACTGAGTAATCCTATATATATATATATATATATATATATATATATATATATATATATATATATATATATATATATATATATGTGTGTATATATATATATATATATACGTGGTTGTGCAGAAGTTTATTGCACATGTTGGTAACTTCTTGCTTAAGCTCTTCGCGCGTTGTTGTAATCCATATGGGTATCATTTCTACACTAGCTTGGCTTGTTGGATTTTCTGCTAGTGCGATCACCACAGTTACAAAACACTTATAATACAGAACATCGTTATGTTGTCCCTCATTTGTTTTTAGTTAGGTACGAAATGCACTATGCACTGTATGCGACAGATTTGAAAAGGCTCCACTTCAGTATCAGATCTACTAGGTCAACATCTAGATTTAATATAAAACTTCAAAGCTTTTCAAAACAAAGCTGGAACTCTAATCAGAACTGCAAAATGTTTATGTGGAGGTACTAACTTCAGTATTCGAAAACTTGACATTATACCTTTATACCATTATACCTTTGAATATACAAGTCTTAATGTGCACTGTAACGTGCCAATTTTTAGCTGTCGTTACTTGTATTAAAATGTTGGGTTTTTTAGTAAATTTGTTTACATTGTTTATTTTAACATTGTTTCTCTTAATGTTTAAATTCAGTAATATATAATATATAATGATATCTTTCAGATAACACGGTATTTTTTTATTGTAGGCTGCTGGTGAGTTAACCACGTCCATCTGCCATTTATGCGCAATCAATGGACAGAGCGTCATTTTCGTTGCATTGCATTGAGTACACCCCCGTAAACCTTCAATTATAGTCTTTAAATAAATAAATCCACCCTCACATACACCGAACAAAGCGCGTTTCCATAGGCTGATTAATCGCACCATTATAAGCAGACATACGTTGCGCAAACTCCACAATTTAAACTCTTCGGATGGAAGAAGACAAAATTAAAGTTCCTTGTTCGGAGGGGGAGGGGATCGATAACGATCCAGCCCTCCCAACATTTATTAAATTAGAGATATTAAATTAGAAGTTGAAATTATTAGCAATACATTTTTAGTCGATTTATGAGTTGCATTAAATTATTCCTGTAAAGGTACGTGATTATCTTCTTTGCATTCTTGTATACATTATTATATTCAAAATCCTCTACATTAGGAAAATTCATTAAGTTGGAAAACTGAATGTCTATAGTGTAATGTCGTGTTGAGGATAGTTTAAGTAAAGCATACAGTTGTTTTCAAAATGACGATTCTATAATTGGCATGTGGCACATTGTTTGAGATGGAATCATTTACGTAGTTATACCTGTGGTTTGTGTACAACATTACATCGTTGTCGCTCGTTCTTTTAATATTCTATTTCTATAATGCAATGCTTTCGCGTTGTTGAAAAATTCCTGTCTGTTCGTATTTTATCTAACATTATAGAAAAAAAATTGTTTGCCTTTACGTTAAGTCAAATAAATGAAATTGTTTTGCTAACATTAGGGTAAAACTAGTTTCATTAATATTAATAAATTAGTAATAAAGTTGAATACTGTGTTAACAAAAAGAGAACAAACGACTTAAATTTTTAGTATTTTTCTAATAGAAACGCAAACAAATTTAAATGCGTGTCATTTATGTTGACGTAGATTGTGAATTTGGGTTGTTACATTGAACTATTCATTCACATTCAATCTGAATTTTCATTTTCAAATAATGCTACGTAAATATAGATAATATTTTGTGTGTAGTTCTGAGAGATTATTAATAACAATTAATACTATTATCGTAAAGCTTTACGAACAATTTATATGCATTTATGCCAATGTTATACAGATACGGTGGTTTTTCATTTAATGACTACATATCAGTAGTATAAGTTTTTCGTTTTATTTGTGTATTGATTACTTAAGAAAAGCAAGTGGTGGCCAACAAAATGCAAAGATTTAGTTTATAGCTGTGGGTTTATTTCTGATATCACTTACGACCTGATGATAAACTGTAATACAGTAATTGTTTTAATTTAGACCTCCGATGAGAAAGTAATGTTGCAAAACTACCTTTTATATAGGGTGTCTCAGCGAAACCGTTCATAGAATATGACCTAAATCAAACTGTTGTAGAGTTATTTAAAAAATTTAATTCGTTAGCCATTACTGCAAGAATGATATTAATCGTAGCTATGGATACAAGAAATAATTTTTCAAATGTCAAGTTTTTAATATTTGTGATTTAGTACTTATAGCTTAAGTGCGTTAATATTACTGCTAAAAGGAGTGAAAATGGATAACAATAACGAAAATAATGTTTATGCAAATCAAGAAATTCTTAATTTACTTTTTATACATGGAAAATGCGCAAAGATTCTTGCACTATATTTAATGAAAACTTTCTAAATTTTCGATGACAAAAAGTAAATTTAGAAGAATAGAAGCAAATTTTGTGCGCTTGAATGCGAATGGCCACCATTTCGAACACTTATTATAATTTGTTTCTAGTTTCTTACATCCATTTGAAGTAAATGTGAATAGTTTTCGTTAAATATTGTGCAAGTTCTACTAAAGATCTTGTAGCATTTTCCGTGCATAAAAAATAAATTAAGAATTTCTTCATTTGTATAAACATTATTTTAGCAATAATATTAAGACATATCATTCTAGAAATAATGACTCAGGAATTAAAATTTTCCGTTTTTTAGAAATAACTCTAGAACAGTTTGATTTAGGTATAACAACTTGTCAATATCACTTTGTAGCAAATCTTATCGCCAATTCGATTTTTAACTCTGGCTGAAAAGTATAAATTTAGGCATTATTCTCAGGCAAAGATTTTTATTTTAAAAATGCGTACGATAAAGGCACATTTAAACTACAAACTTAATTGCATTTTAACTTTTTTTTCTCAATCCAAATAGGAGTTACAGTTCATTTTGTAAACGTCAACCAGTTGTCAAGATTTCGAAAAATAATTTTTATCTCAAAAATCTTAATAGTTGGGCATGGCATACAAGGTCGTTGCAAGCCTCTTGAACGCCGTCGTGCAAATATAATCGCAGCGCCTGTTGCTACACTACTGCACATAATGTTTATATTTTATGTGTACATTATATATTCTAACCCTTAAATAATACAACTGAGCAAATAGAATATAACATTTTATTACCAAAAATTAAACTTAATTTGTTAAACTAACAATAAAGTTAATCTTAATAATGTAGCGTCCCCCAGGTACGCCATCTTGAAAAGCGTAATTTGAACTTATTTACAATATTTTGACTTGACTGACAACAATGTTACTATTACTCAAATTAATTGCCTGCCTTACTTGGACTTTCCTGGCAATAATTAAAACATTAGAATTTATTCACAAGTCTGATATTTAATTAGTCGCAAACCTCAAATCTGATCAATCGAAGTGGCCGTCTAGTGGTAGGTAAGTTGCGCTATCTGAATTAGATAGGCTAGATGAGGTAAGTGTTGCATCATGAGGGGCAGGTAAAAAAAATGAACCTACTCAAATTAAAATCGACGGGCTTGGCGCCGCGGTGGCTCAGCCCGTTAATATACTTTTGTGGGAAAGAACCACCAATAAAACCCACTTTATTCATAAATAAGTAATTGCACAAGTACATTAATAAATCAAATAACACAAAAAGAACAAAGAAAGGGTGAAATGTATAACAAAACACCATTAGATCAGGATAAAGTGCGTACAAAATTGTAACATTAAGAGAAAATGAATAAAAAGCAGTTTATTTACACCACAGAAACACAATAATAAAAAAAAGAAACCCCAGGTAGTCACATTCACAATTGGGTCATAGTCATAAATAGTCAAAATAAAAATATCAAACATGTGGCCCTTTAAAACCAATCATGTCGGTCTTTAAGTAGATAAGCACATTAAACAATAAAGCAAATTACGGTACATATAAAATACAACCACAGTAAAATTGCACATAAGGTAAAAGCAAGGACAAAAGAAAATGGACAAGGAATTTACACGTACACAATTGTTTAGTGACCACTATAGCACAAAATACATAAGTTCAGTTACAAGAAATTACATAAAAAGAGAAATGAGTTCGCAGGCAAAAATTCTACTTCAAAACTGATACAAAAAAAAACTAATTAAAACCAAAGCCTTACAAGGGTAAGTTATAAATAGAGATCACCACTTCGTGACCGATATATAAATTTGAGGGCGTTAGAAAAATACAGCGCTCCTTTCTCAGGTTAGACATTCATCTATACAACAATAAAAATAAAATTCAAGGTGTTTAATGGTCATCTGAGCCCGGGAGTATGTACACACTCGGCAATTGCACATTACAATTAATAACCAGAGCGGTATCCCCCACAAATATAAATATAAACAACAACCAACACCAATACCAGAGGCCCTGTACTATCTTTCATTTTAACAGCTTTCAGCTTAAGTAGCCCGCGTGCCAATAAGATACCTTTACAAGGCATTGCTCGACTTTTAATAGGTTATATAGGCTTTGTAGAATCATTTGCTGCCTGCCTTAATGTGTATAAAAATACCTACTTACACTTGAATACATATTTCTTTAATTGATCACAGACACAAATTGTTAACACGCGCGGTTTAACTTGAAAAAGAGTGACTGTTATTTATAGATTAATATTGGAAAAACGCATTTCAACTAGCACCTGAAAGAAAAAAACAAATTAGTGTTGGCTGATTCAAAAGAAAATGTACACGTACGGAATATTTTAAAGACAAACTGTTTACAATGAACGTATTTAATTAACTCCAAATCGATCTCGATTTCAGTCGTAGCTATCTTTACTCCCGCAATCAACTCCCATTTTTCAAAAGTAATAAAAAAACAAGAAACATTAATTTACGTTAGAACAGTTTCGTATTAATTATTGCACGACATCTTAATTTTAAAAATATGCATTCGTCCGTAACAACCCTACATTTAGCTCTCGAGTTTCCAAGTAACAAACAAAGATATCTTTTAATCGCGGTCTGTACCGACACATTTACTTACTAAACTAGTGACATTTTTACATTAAGAATCGGCGCATAAGAAATTCCAATGATTCGTTACGCCCCTTCAGTAAAGCAGTTTTAAGCGTACACATAAGTCCCATATGGCGTTATCACAATTTTGTGATGAAAATAGTATAATTCTATACGCTTAACCCCGTAATACCACCCACATTTTGGAACCTACCGATGTGAGTGTTTTTAAACGAATGAAGCAGGAATGGAAAACCACTGTATTAAATTGGCAGAAGAGACCAGAACATCTTAACAGTTTTATAGCGAAACTAAATTTTTGTAAGGTGTTTGAACCATCAATGGTTTCAGAAAATGTGGACTCTATCCATTCAACCCCAATGCTATAGATTTTAGCAAATGTATTAGGGACAATTAAAAAAAAGGAAATCCAGTGACCAAATCATCAATGCCAGGGACTATGAAGGAGCCATTAAAGTATTTGGATTAATTCGAGAAGAGTTAGGGCAAGCAGGCATTAATACAAGTGTTATTTTGAAAAGAACTGGAATCGATTAGACATAATTGTAGTCCACGGCGTCGATCAAAATCTTCTCACTTTGGTGATACCAGAAGTAGGCTCTTTTGTTTCACTGAATGATATATCTGTTCTACCAATAAGTCAGATATCTCTTTTTCCATTCAATGATTCGTCAATGATCGAAAAAAAATGGTTACGAACACACGCAAGTAGTAATAACATAAAATCCTGACACCATTGTTACAATGGCCCAAGTACACCAGATTCAAATAGTGCCCAAATAAAGAAAAATTCCCAAGACCAAGATGGCTTAAATAAAATATTTATTATTGCTAACGATTATCGTTTCAAAGAAAATTTCCACCGTCAAAATCCTGGGGTCCAACCAAAGAAAAATACCCAAGATCAAGATGATTTAAATAAAATTTGTATTATTGCTAACGATCTCCTAAATCCTAACGATGTTAGTTCCAAAGGAACTTTCCATCAAATTACTAATGTACTCCGTCCAATAGAAAATATGTTTAATGAACAAAATAACGAACAAATTTCTTCGAAACCTATCGATTTATCTTCTCCGACAACAAGCAGTTCTTCTCTAGGTCATTTTCAAGTAGAAGGCCCATTTAGTAAACATCTAAAATTTCCAGATGTTAAAGCTGACAGTAAAAGTAACCGTTCGGCATATCAAAAGTTTCGAATGGCTATTTCCTCTAGCGTCTAAATTTGCAGCTTAAAGATGCAGAAAAAGATAGGAAGATAAGGGACATAGAAGACAGAGAAGAAAAATTACAGAAACAAAAGTTGAAGCGAAAAAAAGTGGCAACAAGAAAATTAAAAATCAGCAAATTTACACTAGAATCAGGTGCTACAAAACCGAAAAATAACTTGTTCTTCCTCCAGTGACGAACTAATTAGTGATGTAGAAGATGATAGTGAGAAGGATATTGGATGTGATAAATGTATTCGGTGGTATCACTTGCGATGTACGTAATTAAGGGACATGACCTATTTGGATGCCGCAAAAGAAGATTACCTTTGTGATCATTGTACTTTATTTAAAATATTGTTTATTTTATTTACAGTTTTACGAAAATTGTTTTGTTTTTCTGTTGGATATATATTATTCCATGTTATTTTTTATTCCAAAGAATTTTATGTTTTTATTTTTGTTTATAACTGTATTGTGACAAATAAACGTGTTTAATAAAAATAATTCTATTTTTAACGTGCTTTGGCAATGGCCGACAACTCGCGTAATTAGCGGACGCCAAATGGAATTTGAAGGCCGAAAGGGGTTCCAATTAGGCCGACTAAGGGAATTTGGAGGCCGAAAACTAGTAAAAGTGACACTTTTCAGAAACTATGTTTTTTAAATACTGGGACATATAATTAATTTTGTAAATATTTGAAATAAATAACTGATGAAGTTTTCTATACTCACCCATTTATTTTAGGCTAGGCGCGCACATGGCGATTTTCTGTCGCGCGATCGTTTAGTCGCAAAAATGAAACATAGTTTTTAAATACGAATGCGCGCATATACGACTAATAATCGCCGCGACTAAAAAAATGCAACCAGTCCCATTTTTGAAGCGACGCAATTGTCGCAAATTAAAATGGGTCAAAAGGACAGGAATGAACCTGCACGCACTTGCGACAATTCAATCGCGATTTAGTTGCTGCTGAAGTCCGAACGTTCTTGTGTGTGTATGTGAAATATTTTGTTTTTGGGCAGTTTATAAAATAAAATGTCCGACAACGAATCTCCCGCCGAAGATGATTTCGGAAATAGTGTATTAGACACAGATAAAATAATTGCAGAAGTGGAAAAGAAACCTGCACTGTATAATAAGCAATTGAAACAGTACAGTGACCGGAATGAAAAAGAAAAACTATGGGGTGAAGTTTGTGTAAATGTAATAAGCAATTGGATGGAATTATCTGGGAAGGAAAAACAAATAAAAGGTATGTAAGTATATGCTGTTTGCTCCATTCATTTATTTTCAAGTATCAGTAGCATGGTATATCTCAAATTTTATCATACTGCCATGGTATTGAACCTTGTGGGGATGTAAAGTAATTTGCAAGATAATTTCGTACATTAAGACCACATGTGTTAGTCCGTGTCCTCAACTCGTACACCATCCATCTTCCGCACAAAATTATGTAAAACACAACATGCTTTGATAATATGGTCAGCAAATTCAATACCCACATTCATAGGCCGATGAAAAATTCGCCATTTGTTGGCTAAAATTCCAAATGTGCATTCAACCATTCGGCGAGCACGAGTCAGTCTGTAATTATATACTCGTTGTTTCATTGTTAGGTGTCTCCTGGGGTAAGGCCGCAAAACATGTTGTGATAGTGCAAACGCCTCATCTGCTGCAATGACGAAACGCTAGGTTTTGCCGTCTCATCTTGACGTAGTCCTTATGGATTTGGAATATTTAATCAATTGTTATCGAGTCTTTGGCAGAAATTAGAATTTTTGAACACATTAGAATTACTACCTGCACCATATGCCATATGAAACAATAGTCGGCGTCGACTAGGTCCAGAAGAATTGTGGAGAAAAAATTCTTATAGTTATAAAACTCTGTACCGGTCTGATCAGGTTTCTGCAATGTTATGTGTTTGCCGTCCACGGCTCCAATACAATTTGAAAAATCAGTTCTGTTATAGAACTGTGTGGCAATAGTCAGCCAGTTCTCTTCGGATATATCTGGCATGTACAGAGGTTACAAACATATCCAAAATTGCTTACATGTGTCATTGACAATTCCCCTGATTGTAGTAGCTCTCAGCAGGTATTCGAAGTGTAAAGAATTGAAGCTATTACCCCGGTGGCAAGATATCTAAAAAATAATTTAATTTAA
Source organism: Vesta saturnalis (assembly GCA_036346205.1). NCBI lineage: Eukaryota > Metazoa > Arthropoda > Insecta > Coleoptera > Lampyridae > Vesta > Vesta saturnalis. The sequence continues at coordinate 3,438,707 of JARFJB010002010.1, read as the reverse complement.
TCAATAATAATTGCATGTCTGTTCGCGTTTCATAAAAAATTGTTTCATATTACACTAATAGAAATTCAGAAAAAATAGTAGAGTTTGAAGGATTGTTTTGCAAGAGAACTTGCAAAACAACGAAAACTGAAGAGTCGCGAAGCGGCAAAAAAAAACTAAGGAAATGCGTTTACTTCGATTCTTTATTATTTTTGCTTCCGTCCATGAAAGCTAGACCTACTAGTGGTAACACTGCACCTTTAGAAACTAATAACGATGACAACCATGAAGAGCAGAACAACGAAGATGACATGAACACTCCCAGTCGACGTCATAAGAAAACCGTGCAAAAGATAACATCCTACGAAAGCGCTTTATTAAACATACTACAACAAAAACAAAACGAAGAAATTAACGAGGACAAACAGTTTGCTATGATGCTTGTCCCCATGTTACAGAAACTGAACGACGAACAAAAACATTCTGCTAAAATTGAGATCCTAAATTTAATGAGATGTGCCAAGAATTATCATCCTACAACAACCGTTCAATATCCTTACACCATCATAGTAACATAGTTGCATCAACTTCTTTTGGCCACGCTGCTGCCTACCAGCCGCCTTCGCAATTTCCATCCTCCAACTTCCAAATGGAGCCACCCGGACATCTACAAACAGTTTCCCAGTCTTCCCTGACTAATAACCACAATCAGAATTCTTAATGTTCCGTGAGGAATTGCTATTCAGATTTTTCAGAAGGTTATTCAAACACATACATATAGTATACATAAAAAAATACAACATTTTGCCTGCCTACTTAACTTCGTCAATATTACTGATAAGCACTCTTCAGATGGTACCGATTTCCTCCATTTAATGCCTTGATATGTTATTTTTGGTCCTATTATTTGAAGTATTTCATAAAAACTCTTCACACTCATCCTATAGTATTGAAAAAAATTACTAGGATGGTTTCTTAAGTCGGTATAAATTTTGTAACATTGCTCGTTTAACAGCCTTTTACTTATCAGTGGATGCACCCAATACTGCTTTTTGCGCCGTTTTCTAGATTTGGCTCATAATAATAAAGCTACCACGCAAGCGGTTTCAGTAAAATCCATGTTGTTACTGAATGTAGTTGGGATTAATTTTCCGCGAGTGTGCACATAAAACATTTTTAAATTATTTTTTGGCGGTTGCGATTATTCAGTAGCGCGACAGAAAATCGCATGTGCGCGTATAGCCTTATATTTTTAGAGTGCATTACTTAATGACTGAACTCGATTTATTAAACAATATCCTACTAACAGGCCGACTACCAGCGCAATTACCCTATCGTATGTCAATCTGTATAATAGATCCCAAACTTTTAACTTTTTAACCGATATTCTTGAGTCAAAAGCTAACGCACTAATAACGTAATAAATTCTAATAGAAAACTGCAAACAGCCCGTCGCCAGGCCGTTTGATCCAGACGACATGCATAAACTTGCAGAAACTAGTTTGCTTCTCATTTTAGATAAGGCGCTTAGTCAAAAAGTCGCATTAAATAGAATAAAGTACACAATAGTTCTGGGCTAAGTAACTTGAGTGAGAACTTCTGGAATGAAGTAGAAAACGTGTTGAACGTATGTAAGCCAAACGAAACAGTGATTATAGTGGGGGATATGAACGGATGGGTGGGTGTACAGAGAGAACATAGTGAACGCGTTCTAGGAAAGTTCGGAGACCAAAGAGTCAATGAGAACGGTGAACACCTGCTGAACATCTGTGTGGAGAGAAGCCTGTTTGTATCCAATACGTGGTTTAAACATAAAAATGTGCATATGTATACATGGCAAAGAGGTGAATCTAAAAGTATGATAGACTTGATAGTGTATGGTGAACGGCTTAGAAACCTGGTGAAAGACACAAAAGTAATGCGTGGATCCGAGTGTGGATCGGACCACTTTTGGTTGTATCGAGAGTGTGGTTAGGGCAAAAGTGGGTCTGGAGAACCAAAGCAAACGTAGTGCGAACGTCCAGAATTAGGGTTGACAAACTAGTGGATAATGGTGCGAGAATGAAATACGCAGATGCTGTGAGTAAAGGGTTGAATGTGAATGAAACAGTGTGGAACGAACAAATAAAAGACACTGACGTTGAAAGTGCATGGATAAGCTTGAAAAACTCTGTTGTCGATTGTGCCGTGAGAATATGTGGAAGAGTGACTGTGGGTAGACAGAAAAAAATGTGCTTGGTGGAATGAGTCGGTAAAAAAGGCAGTATGTAAGAAAAAAGATGCGTACATGGCATGATTGCTGCAAAAAATGAGACTGAGAAGAAGCGATTGTATGAGGTGTACAGATTAAGAAACAAAGAAGTGAAGGAGGCAGTGAAAATAAATAAAGAGGAAATGATGGCTGCGGAAGGAGAGAAAATGCAGAATGATTTTGAGGGAAACAAAAAACTCTTCTGGAAATAGGTGAAAAATACAAAACGTGACCCAAACCAGAACGCTGCAAGAGAGATGAATACTAGAAACGAAATAGTATGGGACGATTGTGAAGTGAGGAAATGCTGGCAAGAATATTTCGGAAAACTGTACAGTAATGAGGAAAGTATGCCTGAAGGATTAAATAAGGAGAATATAGAAGAAATGATGAATGAAACTGAGAAGGATATTGGAATAAATGAGGTAGAGAAAACGGTAGGAAGGTTGAAAAACGACAAGGGGGCAGGTGTAGATGAAATCACTGGTGAAATGCCCAAGTATGGTGTTGCAAAGCTTATACGAAGATTGTGTGAATTATTCAATGTATGCCTTATGTGTGGAAAAGTGCCGAGGATTGGAAGAGCGCGATCATTGTACCATTGTATAAGGATAAGGGGAACAAGAGTGATTGTAAGAACTACAGAGGAATAAGCTTGCTCAACGTGCCTGGTAAAGTATTTGGAAGAATACTGATTGATAGAGTACGAGAAACTACACAAACTAAGATGTGGGATGTGCAAGGTGGCTTCATGCCAGGGAGAGGATGTGTCGATCAGATGGTTGCTCTCCAGCAGGTGATCGAAAAGTGTTTAAAGGTAAAAAGGAAGTTGTACTGTGCGTTTGTAGATCTGGAGAAAGCATATGACAGAGTGAATAGGGAGAAGCTATGGGAAATATTAAATGAATATGGCGTAAATAAAGGTCATAAATGCAATAAGGGCAGTATACAATGGTAGTCGGGCATGTGTTAGGGTGAGAGGGGGTGTGAGTGAATACTTTAATATTGAGCAAGGAGTGCGACAAGGTTGTGTGATGTCTCCGTGGTTGTTCAATGTATCCATGGATAAATCTCTTAGACAAGCATGTACCGATACAAATGGTGTAATGGTTGGTGACGTAAATGTACGACTTCTGGTGTATGCGGTTTACACAGTCTTATTAAGTGACGGTGCGGATGAGCTGCAAACCGCTCTGAGGAAGTTTGATACAGTCTGTGAGAGCATGGACCTAAAGGTAAACGTGAACCAAACTAAGATTGTGGTGTTCAATCGGGAAGGTGGAGAGGAGAGTAGAGTATTTACTCTGCAAGATGAAATTGTGGAGTAAGTGGACGAGCTGGTATATCTCGGTAGAATGTTTACTGCAGACGGTACAGTTGAGAGCGAGATTGGACGAAGGGTTAATGCTGGAAGGAAAGTGATTGGAAGTATGTGGACGATAATGAGAAATGAAAGCATGACTCTAGCTGCGAAACGAGCAATCTATAATGGCGTATTCGTCCCGTCAGTACTGTATGGAAATGAGTCGTGGGTATGTGATTCCTGAGAAGCGCATGTGGTAAAACGAGAAGGGACAAGATAAAAAATGAATGCATAATGACGAAGTGTGGTGAGGAAAAGACGATGATGGATAGATATAAAAGTTGTACATTACGTTGGTTTGGTCACATTGAGAGAATGAACAACGCAAGATTAACGAAACAAATATATGTGGGTGAGGTTAGGGGAAAGTCCGCGCCTGGTAGGCCGCGTGAAACTTGGCTGAATGTAGTAGAATCTATGATAAAGGAAAGAAAGATAAGGAGTTTTAAAAATAAAAGGGCATGTCCGAGACTATGTATGAATCTTGCGGAAGCTAGGGAGGTATGCGGAGATAGGAAAGCATGGAGAAAGATGATTGTGAATGAAAAATAAATAAGAGCCAGGGATTGTTTTGCCTACCCCGCAAGAGAACGGCGTGTAGGTTAAGTTAATTAATTAATTCTAGCAGTACACGGCTCAAATAGAGGTAATCCCTCTAGTTTTTCATCAGATATTGGTGAAATATACCGGCGCCGTCGTGCCCCGCATGACTTGCCCATAGGGTAACTACGGCCCTGATGGTGTAGTTTCAATAAAAAAGATTCAAACTTATGGTTCCCATTCAAAAATGCAAAAATATGTAGGGTGTTCCATTGTAAATAATAATGTAGATGGCGACTTCCGGTATAACAGGAAGCGCTAGAAGTCTACAAATATTTTAGTTGAAGAGAACGCAATCAAGTAAGTATACCTGATTCTAAATTTTCAAGTTTTTAGTTTGGCCACAATCCCATAAAGTTCTAATGAACGGTCTCGCTGAGACACCCTGTACTTGATGACATTTATACCTTAATATTTTAAATTTTTGTTTCGTTGTGACAAATTTTAAATCACAGCCGATTGATTGTTTCGTTACAAGTCAGGCGTTTAATTGTATTTATTTTTTTGTTAAAGCACCATACTTCCTCAAATTTAATCTTTCATTATCTTGGCATACTTTGTAGTCTGACATAAAGTGAATACCTATTTGATATAATAATAAATCTCTACAATTCTATTAGCTTAATAGGAATGTCGAATGTAAATTACAAAAAAAAAACTGTACTTTAATTAATATTTTTAAGTTAAAAATTGTTCATCGGAACAGGTGTAGCAAGAGTTTTTATCTAAAATAGTTATGTGATTCAGGGTAGAAAAACGATATTTTGTAAATGAACGTTGTCCTTATTTTTATTCATCGAATAAACCGAAACCGGTTTTATGACTTGAGTCACAAAATTAATTAACTACTTTTAGCCTGATCGCGTTTGAACTTAAAATTTGGCGGACAATAACAAATAGCCCATAAATAAATTAAAATCAATCACTTTTACTGCCTTAGAGAATTGTGAGGCTATGAAGCGTAAACTTTACTGCTAGCTCCTATTGCCAAATTAAATTTTTACACGAATTGAAACATGCCCACTTTTCAAACAATTCAAATCAGTTTTACTTTCTTTATATTTTAATTACGTTCCATTATACGCATCAAAGAACCTCAAAATTGATTTCTGCGAGGTAATTGTGCACCCAAATTTGTTTTTCTCCGCAAGCAAAATATGATTAATATATAAGTGAAAGTTTGTTACTTTTACTTACGTTTTAAGTTCGTTTACTTTTGATGTAGTTAAGTTTTAATATAATTTTCTAATGCTAATCATAATTTACAATGTTATACCTTTCAAGTTGAGATTTTATCATGTATCAACTTTCAAGGTAACTTTTTGTTCAAAGTATTTACTTTTCATACTTATCGTTTAGATTATCTTTATTAGTGATTTATTGCAAATTTAATTAAGTGCTAATTGCATTGAAATTGACATATTTTACACGGTTTCCTTTTTGGGTCCCTGCGAAACCACACATTTTGAATTAAATTCGACTTATTTGTAACGAGAAAGGTGGATTTTTTACAAACCAGATTTATGAATTTAGGTAAATTATATAAAGCGCAGTTTACTTTATTGGTGTAATTCTTTGTTTTGCGCCCTCAATTTTATCTATACAGGAAGTGTTTGTATTTTATTGATCTAGTTTTGCTAATGTAGCATTACATTAATCATTGTGTTTATATCTAAGATTAATGTTTCTATTTGAGGTTATAGCGTTAATAAAATTATCTAAACTTATTGATTTTAAAATCGTTACCAATCTGGCGTTGTTTTAAAATTGTATTTAAACCATATGACGTCTAACAGTATGTGTGCAATATGTAGGGTTATATCAGTTTAGGTAGGTTGGCATTATTTATAACACACGTTGAATAGCAAACGGTTGGATATTCCACTATACGATTTCAAAAATATACAGATATTCTCTGGCGTATATGCTTTATATTGTATGTAACAGTATAGCAGTAAAAAATTATTCAGATCGGTGCGCAGCAAATGAATTAGGTAATGCATTGTAACATAGGTACATTGACTGTGCTGACGTCAGTAGTATTTTTTATCACATTGTGAAAGATTTTCTGGCAAATTGGAGCAAATGTTAAGTATGTAAAATCGCGTGTTAAATAGAAATATAAGTTTTACAAACAATTTGGTATGTATTTCAAATGGACAACACAGTTCCCACACGAATTTTATTAATTATTTGTAATTAAGAATATAATCGTGACTCTATATCTGAACCGGTTAAGTTAAAACGCCCCAAGTGAATTTTGACCGAAATAGGGTTTTTAGTGTGAAATAATTCTTCCGAAGTTAATCTATATAAAAAAATTAAGAGAATTTCTTGGAAAATACTTTGTAACCATCAAAATTAAAAAAAAACAGGAGGTAGTAAATATGGAGTGTCATCACTTTCATTAGTTGGAAAGTTGTGATAGGTACTCTATTACTAAGCTAAAAAATGGTAAATTTAAGTACACTAAAAACAAGAATATAAGTAAAAAATGTCATAAAATGAGAAATTAGAAGTATGTATATGCTCTCGGGGCCGGCGATAGGTTTGTGCAACCGGTGCCCCTGAATCGGGCGGCAAATTTTAGGGGCTGTCAGAATGTCTATTTTTTTGGACATATTTTATTTAGGAATATATGTAAGAAAAAGTGCTTGCTCCCAAATTTTCTTAAACATAAAAAATACATAGGTATACTTTGGATACATGACGGTTGGAAAATAACTGATTTGTATAGGACATTTTTGGTCTTATGTAATAAAAAAAAACAAAATGAAAGGCATTTACAAAGGTTATGTTATAGATCCAAATTATAATTTCATTTCATTCAGTAATTGGTGATGCATCTTCAATTATCATTCTATTACTAACGTGTTAGCTGTGGTATTATTAATTATTCAAGAAATGTACAGGGCTTTGCACGATAAGCGTTAATTAGACGTTTCTGGCAAACCAGACAACGGATCAACCTGAAAATTTGACAGTATGCATAAATTAATATGATCTACACGCCTAAAATATTTTAGATGATGCGTTATTGCCGCTTCTACTGTAAAGTAGCGACTACTTTGATTTTTCTAATGGAACACCCTGTATATAATATCATATTATGATTTCCTATTACTTTGTCAACAACTTCATATACTATTTCCCTATACCTATCTAATACCGTTTAAGAGATATAAATTAATTTCGATTTTTTTTTACAAAACATGTACTTTTATAAACGCTGATAATCTTGAACTCTCTGGTACTAAGACGATCAAATTCGAAATCGAGTGGAGTGATACCTTGAGGATCTTCACTTCGAGTCATATTTTTATTTGCCTCATACAGGGTCTTTAAAAATGCAGATACTTTGTTCACATGAAAAAAGGAGTGGAAGTCAATTTTTTCAAATGGAACACCCTGTATATTTACACATTTTTGGGTTCTACATCCAATTTTAGATTGACTTTAATCATTTCGATTTCGAACCGTTTTCGAGATAAACTGTTTCAAACAGAAACTGACGTGCTCATCACTTATTTTTGAGATTTAACATCTATTTTATACTACGTAATACAATTTCTTTTCGATTTAGTTTTTGAACAGTCTTAAATCAGTCAATTCGAAATTGATATGTACCTTAGAAAAAGTTACAATTTGTATGCATTGAGGTATTGAGTGTCTCTACCGTACAACATTGCAAATTAATATTTTTTAATAGTGTGCTTTGGAAAAATAAATGATCCAATTTTGAAACGTCAAACTTTCGTTGGTGGTTATGACTGATTGTGATACTAATTATAATAGAAAAATGTCAAGATTAGATTACAGTAATGAATATTTCTTGAATTTATTAATTATTCACGGTGAGTACAATAGAATATTGTAGAACATGCCGAGTATTTCATGAAAGATATCCACAACTTCCGAAGCCGAATAATAATGTGATAAATCGACTACTACAAAACTGTAGGTTGAATGGAACCTTTCGTCCAAAAATCATTCGTAGAAAGCCTGAAGTAGATGATGATGGCAATGGCATAACAGTTTTGGGATTTTTTAATGCATTTCCAAATGCTTCTCTACACGAGGCTGAAAGGGAGATAGGTATATCCTACGTGACAATTTATCGCATTCTTAATAAGCACAAATGGACAGATGAGGCCAAATTTACAAAAAATGAAATTTTCAACAGACACAACAGTCATTTTTGGGCGCAGAAAATCCTCATGTCGTTCGCCAAAGGGGTTTTCAAGAAAGATGGCAATTTAATGTATTTTGTGCCATAAAGAATGAGTTAATTTTTTGTATCGAGTTTTATGATGATAATTTGAATGCAACAAAATATGAAGATTTACTGAGAAATGGAATTCAAATGATTTTAAATAATAGGCCAGGAAGAGAACGTGTATGGTATCAAATGGATGGTGCTCCACCCCATAATTCTCGTTCAGTAAGCGAAGCTTTAACTGAAATCTTCGAAGACAGATGGATTGGTAATAATGGACCTTTTCGTTGGCCTCCTAGAACACCAGTTGGCAATCCAATAGATTATTTTGTGTGGGGTTTCATTAAAAATATGGTTTATTCCAACCCAGTAACAACAATGGAAGATATGAAATCGAGAGTGAGAACTGCTTTCAATAGTTTAACTCCAGACTTAATCAGAAGCGCTACACATGAACATCTTTTGAAGAGATTACATGTTTGTTTAAGTAGAGGTGGAAATGTGTTCGAACATGTTCTGAAATACACTGATAATTGAATTAACTTACTAATTCACGAAATTACTTTCGGTTCGTGTGTCAGCGTTAATAAAACTTTTGTTTGAAGAGAAGTTTCATTTGATAGTTGAAGAATATTTTAATAATTATTTATTCATTGTATTATCTGTGACTGATGAAGGAACATCGAACGGAATCTGTTAAATTTCAAAAATAAGTGATGAATACAAGGAAACCACGTCAGTTTCTGTTTGAAACAGTTTATCTCGAAAACGGTTCGAAATCGAAATAGCATTATCTGATTAAAGTCAATCTAAAATTGGATGTAGAGCTCAAAAATGTGTAAATATACAGGGTGTTCCATTTGAAAAAATTGACTTCCACTCCTTTTTTCACGTGAACAAAGTATCTGCATTTTTAAACACCCTGTATGAGGCAAATAAAAATATGACTCGAAGTGAAGATCCTCATGGTATCACTCCTCTCCATTTCGAATTTGATCGTCTTAGTACCAGAGAGTTCAAGATTATCAGCGTTTATAAAAGTACATGTTTTGTAAAAAAAAAATCGAAATTAATTTATATCTCTTAAACGGTAATAAATAGGTATAGGGAAATAGTACATGAAGTTGTTTACAAAGTAATAGGAACTCATATATGATATTATATACAGGGTATTCCATTTGAAAAATCAAAGTAGTCGCTACTTTATAGTAGAAGCATACTGCATACTGTTAAATTTTCAGGTCTGGTCTGGTTTGCCAGAAACGTCTAATTAACGCTCATCGAAAGCCTATATATATATATATATATATATATATATATATATATATATATATACACACACAACATTAGTGCGCCGAAGTATGATATATCCGTTATTAAAGGAGATATCAAAAAAAAAATTGTTTACAAAAATTATAGGCAACTTCAAACTTCACATTATAAAATTATTTTCGTATTTACAGGATGTTACATATTACCAGGGTGAACCAAACATACTTTTTTTTTAAATGGGACACCCTATGTATTATTTCAAATTTAGATTAAGCTCATCTCCCCCATACTTCCAATATAGGGTTTCATTACGTTATACAGGGTATTTCAAAAGTTATGGTCAATTGTACACGAAAATCATTCTCATTTCAACATCCTGTATACCCTAGACAGAACAACATAACAATAATTTTTTCCAGGCATAACTTTTTGTCATTAGTACAGTGTTACGATAGAGTGCTATTTCTTTATTATTGCATCAATTGAATATAGAGCGAGTCAATACGCGAACACATGATTTTGTCAATTTTTTTAAAAAGTGAAAATACACTTTACGTTCTTTCATTTTTATTAAGCACGCCCTATAGCTAAAATCGTTAATTTATGAGATATTTTCAATTTAATAACAGAAAGATTTTTTAAAAAATTTCTATTATGACAAGTTAGCCGTGAACAAATAAAAATGTGACAAATTATTATAACAAATTCAAAAAACATCGGTTATTAAAACAAAATTCTTATAAAATCAATCACGGCTAACTTATAATATCTTATAATAGAAATTTAAAAAAAAAATCTTTCTGTTATTAAATTGAAAATATCTCAGAAATTAGCGATTTTAGCTATAGGGAGTGCTTAATAAAAATGAAAGAACATAAAGTGTATTTTCACTTTTTAAAATAAAATACAGGGTGATTCATTTGAAAAAATTGACAAAATCATGTGTACGAGTTTTGGCTCGCTCTATATTCAATTGGTGCAATAATAAAGAAATAGCACTTACTCGTAACACTGTACCAATGTCAAAAAGTTATGCCTGGAAAAAATTATTGTTAGGTTGTTCTATCTAGGGTATACATGACGTTGCAATGAGAATGATTTTCGTGAACAATTGACCATAACTTTGAAATACCCTGTATAACGTAATGACACCCTATATTGAAAGTATGGGGGAGATGAGCACATTTTTCATCGAAGATGAAATTCATTTTGACGTTGCTATAGAATTTATTATTTTGTAACTACGCATGTAATTAGTGCTCACATTGACCTTTTGAAAGATACCATGACTTATTTAATTTTTATACAGGGTATAACACAAATATGAATATATTATTTTTGTGTTTCAAATGTCAAGAACTATCTTACCTTAAATACGACACCCTGTACATTATCACATTATTTGACAGAAAATTATACGACCTACAGTTTTTGTAATAAAAAAACTTTATCTATCTGCAACGGTTTTTGAAATATTTACAATTTTTATGTTTACATATTAATTAATAACTGTATCATCGATATGACACTCTGTATAAAGGTATGATATCCGACATATTGCTAAATTGGTTGAAAAGGACCTGGCCTAAAGTTAGCACTACATTTCAAAATCCTTTGCTTAAAGGATTTATCAACAGTACAAAGCATTGTTAGTGTAATAGATGCGAATGCTTCACGGATGCGCTCCTTCATGTTCTCCTTGGTGGTTGGCAGCGTCTTTCACATAACTCCATAGCAAGAAGTCAAGCTTTGTTCAATCTGAAGATCTTGTCGAAAACGCAATTGGTCCAAATCGACCGATCCACTTACTCTCAAATCTTTCATACAAATAATTCCGGACAATAAGGCTAGTGTGGATGCTAATATCTCTAGCAATGTAGTTTGAAATAAATTTAAGTAATCGTTACTTTTTATAATGCTTTCAAAGAAAATAGGACATAATGTCCTAGTATTCCCGGCCATACTTGTAACGGTCACCTATGTTGGCGATCTACAAGTCGGCTAAAATGGTGATTTAATTGACCATACAGGTGCGTGTTGTGTAGATTACCCACAGAAGAGCTGTGACATGTTGCCTCGCCTGTGAACTTACATTCAGGAAAAATCTGCCGTTTTCCTGCAACGCCCAGTTACAAAATTCTAATCGGTGTTGCCATCGTCCTTACTAATTAATTGGTGCGTTGTTATGTGATATGGATGGTACCTGTTTTCCCTTAATATGTGCCCAACTGTGCGCGTGCTACACTTCTACCATGTCACCTAATTTAGTTTGACTTATACTCGATTGCTCAATTATTCCTAATATTGCGTTTAGAGCGTTCATTTCTAGCAGATTTCTGTTTTGCACGTTTCTCATATTACAGTTGTAAGAGTTCTTAATGATGGGCATCTTCTTTGAGGGTATCGCTCACAATAGAGTATTTATGCCAATAAAACATTTCGATTGGCCTCGCCCAAAATAGATACCATATCTACTAATTCTCCTGTTTAAAAGTGCACGGGTGTTTTAAATAACATAAGATGGTTTTAGGAAAATTAAAACAATTTTAGTTTAATTGATTCTAGACTAATACAACTTTTTACAAAAATTGATACGATAGTTACCACCAAATAAGGTAAAGTACACATTGTGTTCAATTTGTCATAACAATTTTGCGACAGCATATATTTTTGTACCCATTAAAATTTTTTTTATGAAATTACATTCTCACTCACATACGTAATATAAAAGTCAATACATTTTACCATTTATTTAAGTATGGCAACTGTTCGTTTTCTGGTCAATATACCTAATATTATACAGGGTGCACATTGATTTGAAAAATTAAAATAAAAATCTTAAAATTGTAGATATTTCAAAAACCGTTGCAGATAGACAAAATTTTCTAATTACAAAAAATTTAGGTCTGTTAATTTTCTTTCGAATAATGTAATAATATACAGGGTGTTACATAAGATAGATATTTACATTTAAAGCAAGAAATGAATAAATTCATATATCTGGTACACCCTGTATAAAAATTAAATGTCATAATATTTCTTTAAAGATCAATGTCTGCACTATTTACATGCGGAGTTACAAATTCATAGATTTGGTAGTAACCTCAAAATAAATTTTTTAACTACGACGAAGAATGATAATTTTTTATCTAAAAGTAAAATATTTAAAAACGGTTAGGTTTAGATACTTACTTACTTACTTAACCTTCACGCCATTCCCTTGCGGGGTAGGCAAAACAATCCCTGCCTCTTATTTATTTTTCATTCACAATCTTTCTCCATGCTTTCCTATCTCCGCATACCTCCCTAGCTTCCGCAAGATTCATACATAGTCTCTGACATGCCCTTTTGTTTTTAAAACTCCTTATCTTTCTTTCCTTTATCATAGATTCTACTACATTCAGCCAAGTTTTACGCGGCCTACCAGGCCCGGCCTTTCCCCTAACCTCACCCACATATTTGTTTCGTTAATCTTGCGTTGTTCATTATCTCAATGTGACCAAACCAACGCAATGTACAACTTTTATATCTATCCATCATAGTCTTTTCCTCACCACACTCCCTAATGATGCATTCATTTTTTATCTTGTCCCGTCTCGTTTTACCACATGCGCTTCTCAGAAATCTCATACCCACGGCATTTATTTTTCTTTCGTGCTTTTTTTGACATACCCATGTCTCACTTCCATACAGTACTGACGAGACGAATACGCCATTATAGATTGCTCGTTTCCCGATTGAACACCACAATCTTAGTTTTGTTCACGTTTACAGGTCCATGCTCTCACAGACTGTATCAAACTTCCTCAGAGCGGTTTGCAGCTCATCCGCACTGTGTCATCTGCATACACCAGGAGTCGTACATTTACGTCACCAACCATTACACCATTTGTATCGTTACATGCTTGTCTAACACATTTATCCATGTATATATTGAACAACCACGGTGACATCACACAGCCTTGTCGCACTCCTTGCTCAATATTAAAGTATTCACTCACACCTCCTCTCACCCTAACACATGCCCGACTACCGTTGTATACTGCCCTTATTCCATTTATTAGACCTTTATTTACGCCATATTCATTTAATATTTCCCACAGCTTCTCTCTATTCACTCTGTCATATGCTTTCTCCAGATCTACAAACGCAATCTTTAAGCACTTTTCGATCACCTGCTGGAGAGCAACCATCTGATCGACACATCCTCTCCCTGGCATGAAGCCACCTTGCACATCCCACATCTTAGATTGTGTAGTTTCTCGTACTCTATCAATCAGTATTCTTCCAAAAACTTTACCAGGTACGCTGAGCAAGCTTATTCCTCTGTAGTTCTTACAATCACTCTTGTTCCCCTTACCCTTATACAATGGCAGAATGATCGCGCTCTTCCAATCACTCGGCACTTTTCCACACATAAGGCATACATTGAATAATTCACGCAATCTTCGTATAAACTTTGCACCACCATACTTGAGCATTTCACCAGTGATTTCATCTACGCCTGCTCCCTTGCCGATTTTCAACCTTCCTACCGTTTTCTCTACCTCATTTATTCCAATATCCTTCTCAGTTTCATTCATCATTTCTTCTGTATTCTCCTTATTTAACTCTTCAGTCTTACTTTCCTCACTACTGTACAGCTTTCTGAAATATTCTTGCCAGCATTTCCTCACTTCACAATCGTACCATACTATTTCGTTTCTATCATTCATCACTCCTGCAGCGTTCTGTTTTGGGCCACGTTTTGTATTTTTGACCCATTTCCAGAAGAGTTTTTTGTTTCCCTCAAAATCATTCTGCATTTTCTCTCCTTCTACAGCCATCACTTCCTCTTTACTTGTTCTCACTGCCTCCTTCGCTTCTTTGTTTCTTAATCTGTACACCTCATACAATCGTTTCTTCTCAGTCTCATTTGTTGCAGCAATCATTGCCATGTACGCATCTTTTTTCTTACTTACTGCCTTTTTTACCGACTCATTCCACCAAGCACGTTTTTTCTGTCTACCTACAATCACTCTTCCACATATTCGCACGACACCATTGACAACAGAGTTTTTCAAGCTTATCTATGCACTTTCAACGTCAGTGTTTTTTATTTGTTCGTTCCACACTGTTTCATTTACATTCAACTCTTTATTCACAGCATCTACGTATTTCATTCTCGCACCATTATCCACTAGTTTGTCAACCCTAATTCTGGACGTTCGCACTACGTTTGCTTTCCTTCTCCACACCCACTTTTGCCCTAAACACACTCTCGATACAGCCAAAAAGTGGTCCGATCCACACTCCGCTCCGCGCATTACTTTTGTGTCTTTCACCAGGTTTCTAAGCCGTTCATCATACACTATCAAGTCTATCATACTTTTAGATTCACCTCTTTGCCATGTATACATATGCACATTTTTATGTTTAAACCACGTATTGGATACAAACAGGCTTCTCTCCACACAGATGTTCAGCAGGTGTTCACCGTTCTCATTGATTCCTTGGTCTCCGAACTTTCCTAGAACGCGTTCACTATGTTCTCTCTGTACACCCACCCATCCGTTCATATCCCCCAATATAATCACTGTTTCGTTTGGCTTACATACGTTCAACACGTTCTCTACTTCATTCCAGAAGTTCTCACGCTCCTGGTCTCTTTCTTCATTCACCGCTGCATAGCATGCAATAAGAAAAATTCTTCGAAACTCCACTTTCATTCTAACCCATATTACCCGGGGAGATACTAATTCGTGCTGTTTAACACATCTTTTCGCTCTTTCACTTCTGATCACCCCAACTACTTTTGCACCATGCACTTCCGTCTCAACTCCTGACCATAGTGCCAGGCTGCCATCCTCCATCTTCACAGCATCCTTTCCTTTGCGCTTTGTCTACGATACACACAGAATATCAAGGTGTCTTTCGTACATTACATTCGCAATTTCAAATTCTTTACCATGCATACCTCTAACATTCCACGCCATTCATTTCTTGCACAGTCTCAGCAACGGGGCCTGTCTGTTTCGACCTTGACCGCCCCTTGTAGCCAGGTCGATCCGAGGCAATTGTATTGTTTTCTTGAGTAATATCATAGCGAGCAGACCGGTTACTGGCCAAATCGTGCCCCGGACGATGTAGCATTCCCTACTAACGGTATCGTCCTACTACCAGACAGTTATGTCTACTGTCACGACATAATAGATAGATGTAAATAATAGATCGTATACTTACTGTATGAATCTCAAAATGTACATATACATGTACATTTTTATTTGTTTCTTTCTTACCTGCCCTTCGATCACACCACGCGTTTCAACCATACTGCTCTATACGCGATTTCTGGTTCCGCGCCCCTCACCGGACTTGCTGGTATTTATTAGCGACCAAATGATTCGATTATTATTTATTTTATTTTTTTTTTTATTTATTTTATTTTTTGTAGCTTTTCGAGTTATAGTTATTTCAATGTCATTTAATATTTATTTATCAAATCAGTTTTATTGTCGCGAGCCGTGTTACTTAAATAAATATTTTATTAGTTCTCTATGAATTCATCGTTATTGCAACAATGTATACCTGTTCGGGTCCACTCCTTAGACAAAAGGTTTGCGTTTGCTTTATACTTTTTTTAAGTTAAAGTTTTAACAATCACATGGGTTTAATAGAGCCGTATTTTTCGTACATACTGTAGCGATCCTAAATGTTATTTTGCGCCTATTTCAACTAAAGAGCCTTTTACTTGTTAGATTATCATTATCTTCGTTTATTATTAGTTCAAACCGCTGGGTATAAAAACCTGTTCAAACGCTTACCCTTATTTGAATGATTTAGAAGTTGTCATTTAACATTTATTAACATGTATTTAACTGAAAGCACCGAAATAAAGCTACTTATTTAACTTAAAAGTAGAATAATCTTTTGTGTTTAAATTTTTATTACAGAAAAATTTACAATTTACCTGCTTTCTTGTTTTATTGTTTTGCAAGTAAATTGAAGGTATTTGAATTCAATCGAAAAAAAGTAAACTTTTAGAGTAACTTCTTTAAATTTCTTATTTATTAAACGAATATTGCAAAGGAAGTGGAGTATGTTAATTATTTAAGTTCAAACTATGCAACTCTATTTCGTTTACTCGATTCATATAATATGCTATTTACTATTTTAAATTTTATTATTAAAATTTTCAATTTACAATTGCTGGTGACGCGCCTACCTGCTTTCCCTTTGCCTTTACCTGGTTTTTTGTTTTATTATTTGAGAATAAAAGACGGTATTGTACTTCAATCGATAATGTGAACTTTTAGTAAAACTGAATTTTCCTTAAATAACTACATTTCTTATTTAAATGAATATTGCAAAGAAGTGAGGGATACTAATTATTTAAATTAAAACTATGGGGATCTATTCAATTTAGTATGTAAAGTAGTAAAACAAACCGTATTTCATTCAGAATTTCGATTAAAACTTATAGATAGTTATTGTTTATTTGTTTATTTATTTGCTTTTTTTTGCTTTGGAATGCTGATTCGATCCAGTTAAAATTGTTATTTTATTAGTTTTCTATAATTGATTGTCATTGCCAAAATGTTTACCTGTTGAGTTCAAGACAAAGGGGCGGTATTTGCGGTTTAAGCTCACTCTACAATTCTACGAGTTTTAACAATCACATCTGGTATGGATTTAAAGAGCCGTAATTTTTCGTAGAAATTCAACCCTACAGCAATCCCAAACGTTATTTACTCGCCTTTTTTTTGTACACGTTACAAAAATGTACTGGTTAGATTCTTGTCTTTATTCATTATTAATTAAAACCGCTGAGTCTAAAATATGTTCAAAAACTCACCCGTACCGTACAGTAACTCTATTAAATTAGAAATTATCATTTTAATCCGGACTTGCTACACTAATCCAAGATAGAAGCTGGAGCCTTCACAAACACGTCCTATCGCTTTGACGAGCACTACAATTCCCATATATGATATGTTTTAAATTCCATTTAAAATAAGAAAGATAAGTTATGTAGCACTGTTAGGGAACACTCCGTACATGCGAATATATTTTTAGGTTATAGCAACTTTTGTATAAAACATTTTTTTCTACTGTGCACAGTTTAGCCACAAATTCGCCTTGTCGTACTAATGCCACACCCTGTATATAATATTTCGTTATTGTAAAAATCTGTATTTTAGCCTTTACAAATGTAACAGGTAAATAAAATATCGTTATTACTTATTATAAGAAAAGGAAATATTTTACCGCCAAACCGACTTAACAATCGGACAGCCACTACAGTAACGGCATCAACAGGAAGTGACGGTACAGCTATTTTTCGTTAAGAAAATGACATTCATTCGATTAACCCTGTACCAGAAGACCTCATAAACAAAACGGACAGCATAGTACCTGCAGCTAGTGTGCTTACTGTTTGATAAATATTCTGATATTTAGGACCTCAATGGTTCAAGGGATCTTTTGAATTTTTCTTTAATGTAATGGGAAGCGAGAAAGTGATATATATTGTAACTGCACTACAATTATACCAAACGAAAATGCAATTGTAGCTGGAAACATTATATCCGAATCTATTGTACCGGAAGGCGCACTATACAATTATTTGACTAAAAACGTACAAAAGAAAAATCCATTGAATCGTAAGTATGTTATCTGAAGCTATTCCTGCACCTGTAGCAGTAATTCCCAATTATAGCGAAAATTCGCTACAACTGTTCTCGACAATTATACTAAAGGATTGCACACTCCATATATCTGAAGAACGACGACATCGAATTAATAGACAGGTCGCGGTCGACAAAAAAGAAAGAAAGGTCGTCTCGAAGCATTTGCCATTGTGCATTTTTGTTGCAAC
Organism: Vesta saturnalis; assembly: GCA_036346205.1. Taxonomy (NCBI): domain Eukaryota; kingdom Metazoa; phylum Arthropoda; class Insecta; order Coleoptera; family Lampyridae; genus Vesta; species Vesta saturnalis. The sequence goes on along the minus strand of JARFJB010002010.1, from coordinate 3,420,169 downwards.
GTTTCGAGAACTTGATCTGTTCTCTTCCTCAGATATCTTTTCCCTAAGAAGTACAGTTTCCATCTTTATGCCAGGTTCTTTGACTCATCATTTTTAGGTATTAAGTAATAGTATATGCAGCAGTTAGTGCTTGAAGGAAGAATCGAGGTTCTTAACTCATTGAACCACGGGGTCTCTTCGATTAAATAACCTGTTCTTCGCAAGTATAACTGTTTCTATAGCGCTTGGATAGTAGTGTCAATCTTAATTATGTGCACTTGTTTGTTACGTACTTGTTGGATTATTACGTCGTAGTTTTTTTTTGCCATAAAGGCTGCCATATGGGTTATTTCTAAGCTCACTTGACCTATGCATTGGCCTGCTGAAGCTTTGTGTGTTGATACCTGTCACTGTATAACTTCACTTCATTTGTCTCAATGGTTATGTTTCGGTATATGATCAGCAATTTGCCATTTGTCTATTCCAGCTTTACTGTTCTGTTTGCTTCATTTTTCTAAATGCGTACCTGTTTTTTCTATATATTGCCCGCCGCATTAACACAGCAGCTTGTATACGGAGTTTTTGGTTTGCACAGATACGTCATCTGGCTTGGTGTTGGCTATTACAGTTTTAATGTTTTTGAGGAATTAAACGCTATGCGTGTATTAAATTGGTTTCCTATTCTTGGTTTCCCATTACAATAGTAGTAGATTTCGAGTATCAATTACCCCGGATATTCTTTTCTCTGGTTTCTTCAGATCTTTTCATCTAAACATATTACCTTTGCTCTGTCGTACAAATATTTTTACCTTTTAATGGTAGCAAACAAAATACACCCATATACCACACAAATTTGTGTGGTACGTGGGTATATTTTGTTTGTTACAGATCCTGTCACAATAAAATACTTATCTTTTTTGGGAACATGTTTATGTTTGAATTTTTCAAATTTGACAAAATTGTTTACTACATCTTTAACAATTTTTAAGAAACATTACTGCTGACGAAGATAACTGTAAGTGTTATCGAAACGTTTAGATTGTATAATTTAAAGTACACCATTAAAAAATCCCAAAAAAGATAAGTATTTTATTATGAGTGTTAATGGTGAAAGTTTACATTTTCAGATCCTGTCACAGTTCCAGTGTTCCAGATTTTTGAACCCTTTAATGGTGGTTATATTCGTAAAGTATCTACCAGTGTAAATAAGTTTCCTATAAATGAGCTTATTACTAGTACGTACGTTTTGAACAACAGTTGTCTGACTGACTGTACCTCTATGGTGAACTTGATAAAAGAAGTACGGCGATAAAAGAAGTACGGCTGTTAAACGATTCAAGAAATGTTTCTAGTTTTTCCGCCCCATGTACCAAAATTATGAAGTTATGATCTACATACCTTATTTACAAATTTCCTTCATCTCGGGTCAGGTTAATCAGATCTTCAACTTTTCAATAAATGTATTCTTCATGATTGGGGAAAGTGGAAAACTCTTGTTGATAGAAGTTGCTCCTTGTTTGGATGTATTTACGTCTAACTTTATACTTTCGGTGCAGCGTTGGGTATACTGAACACGATTTGTATTTGTTTTTAGTCGTTTTCGTATTTTTCCAATTACATTTTTTAATTTCCCACCTAAAAGGAAAGCTGTTATAATCGGCCAAAAAATTTCGAAATTCAACTGAGACCGTAAATATCCATTTTGAGGCCCCCTGAGTCTAAAATGGTAAATGTGAAAAATGTTTCCATAGCCCACTGTGCTAGGGGTGATAAACATACTGGTGGAAAATAATATTAACGATCTTATAGGTAACGAAAGTACCACCCTCATGTGTAAAGAATTATTCAAACTCTCTTAGGCTGGTTTTTTGAATTTTACTTTCCTGCAAAGTGAAACATTATTAATTAATACATACAACAACAACACACAACTAATTTTCTGTATTAATAATAAGACTGATCTCGTGTAGAAGTATTCGAATATTTCGAATATTATTATGTAAGAAAATAAACAGTAAATATGTAACTGTAACTGTAAAATATACCTATTAACAACGTTGGTTTGGTTGGTACTAACCCATAGAATAAATATTCGAATCTGGAATTTTTTAATTCAATAAATTAAAAAAAATATAAAAACCTAATAAATCTATGAAAATACTATCCGAGGTTAAACTTTTTCTTTGGTTTGTTACAATACAAAACAAATAAAATTGGTCGTTTTCTGATCTTTGTTGGTTATTTTTATCGTTTGTTGGCTATTAGTATTTTTTCAATAAATTATTTTAATTTGCTCAAATCGTTTGCTTGTTCAAATAGTTGGTGTTTGTTGGCTATGTTTTGTCATTAGGTAGTTGTTGGTATCTTTGCATTAAATTTTTTTAAATTTAGGTGTGAATTTTCAAATTTTTCGTTTTTGTTTGCTACAACTGTTTGTTTGTCATTCACTTTTTTTGTCATTTGTTTGTTATGAGTAAAAAATGGTTTAGTTTTGGTGTGAAGTTAGTCGCATAGTTTATTTATCGTTTGTTGTGGATGGTTAGTAGTATTCAACTTAACTTTTTTTAATTTAGGCTTGAGGTTGTTTGTTGATGTCTTTTGGCTACTTTTTGTCGTTTGTTGAGTTTGAACCTTTAGAGGACTAACTTCACGCCTAAAGGAAAAAAATCAATTGAGAAAATACTAATAACCAACAATCGACAACAAATGGCCAGCAAACACCAACAAGCGACCAACAATGATAAATCCTAACCTTGGGGGGGGGGGGGTGCTAACTGCGCGTCTAAATCAAAATATTTGATTGGGAAAATAATAACCAACAAACGACAAATAATAGCCAGTAAACGATTACAAACCACTAAAACACGATTGCAACCAAAAAAATACCTAATAAGCAGCAACAAGGAAAAACTACCTTGGGAAAAATACTAATAACAAACGACACAAATAGTCAACAAATATCGACAAACGACCAATAAACGATTGCAAAAAAAAACGAAATATTTTTGCTTTGAGGCCAACTTCACGTCAAAATTAAAAAAAAAAAATAGTTGGAAAAATAATAATACCCAACAAACGACAAAAATAGCCAACAAACACCAACAAACAACCAATAGACGGTTGTAACAAAAAAAAATATATAAATTTTAACAGTGAGGGGATTGACTTCACTCAATTAAGAAATTTAATTGAAAAATTACTAATAACCTACAAACGACAAAAAATCGCCCACAAACACCAAAATACGATTGCAAAAAAATGAAAAATTTTAACCAAATGGGCTAATTTCACGTCTAAATTAAAAAATTTAATTGGGGTAATAATAACAATAATGACTAACAAACGACAAAAAATAACCAATAAACGACTAACAGTTGATTGCAACAAAAATGTTTAACCTTGACGCGCTAACTTCACACCTAAATAAAAAAATGTAATTGGAAAAGTACTAATAATCAACAAACGACAAAAAATAACCTATAAACGATTGCAAAAAATTTTGAACTTAGGGGTTAACTTTACACCACTAGTAATCGTCATTATCACGAAAACTGCAAACGATCGAACAGTGTAACCAATATTGCATAAAATTTTTTTGCCTACAAATTAATGCGACATTTAGACACGGTTTGAATCGTGTATGGACAGCTTTAAAAATAATGTTTTGATATTTCTGTTCTCGATGCCGAATAATATTTTTATAACATTGAATACGTTGACTTTAACACTTCTTTAATTTGAAATGTATTTTTAGCGTTTTTTCATTAAACAAGATTAAGGAAATCCTGCATATCCTGTTTTAAAAGTTTTAGTTTTCTTAGAAGATACTGATGAGAATAATTTTCGGGGCGTGCCGACGTCTTCTTAGTATGCATTACATAATTTGAAAAAAATATGATGTAACTTTAGTGATGTGGTTCTAATTTTGTAGAAATATCGACCACACATCAAATGACCCAACATTTAACCTAGACCACACATTTCAATTCGGAAAGGTTTTAGCATTATCATTGTTTATATAATTTATAAAAATTATACAATTAAAATAACGAATGATTGATGTTTTATATTCAGTAAAACCACTTTTATAATACACAGTTATCTATCCATAAATAGTAAATACAATTAACAACTAGGTCGGTCATTAATTGCAGCTTCTTAGGAGAGGTAATTAATGGTAAAAAATAAATGTTTCCCAAAGGAGAATTGAATATGGCGATTGCAAGGATAGAAGTGTATTATGTATGTAAACAGTAAGCAAGCTGCAACTTCTTTTACCTTACATATATCGGTATTTGAAAACGGAAGGCTAAAGTGAAATAAAGGCGGTACGAAGCCTTGGTAGAAGCAGCTGCCCAGCTGTCTACCTGTCCAATGCACTACCTGTCTGTTATCCTGAGGCTAATTTTAGATAATATAACAAAACCAGCTTCTCTCTAGCAAGTAATTTACTTTGATTCTCTTGTTACAAACTAGTTTGGTAAAAACTTCTGAACTAAATCAATATCTACTTGTAATAGTATATCACAAGCGAAATATGAGTCATGATGAGACAATAATAGATTTTCAGTTAATTGAAATTCTGTTATCAACAGCATCCGCTTAGATAACGTCAATTTGAGGTAGTTTCAACGCTTGCTTGTATTACACAAAGCATGTGCATTATTATTTCTAATTCTATACCGTTAGTCACTCTAAACTGATTTGAACTCTGAAAGATGGTAAAAATATACCTGAACAAATTACTAACACGAACAAAAGAAATACGTTTCAAAATTATAGTCTCCATCAGGAAGAGTTTTTTCAATTGGTCAAACAACTCCCACCTTGATCTTGTACCACCGTTTTTAAATTTGTAGAAAAAAAGATGATGACTAAATTTTTAGTTGATATTGCTTATATAAATATACCAACCTGTAACAAAAGTGTTGTGATTAACGAGGTCAAAATCATTTGCGGCTACTTATGACTCATTAAAAACGAAAATAGATACCTCCACATTTTAAGACAGTGATTAAACTTTGACAAAGGAAAACCAGTTAGTCGTTGAAAGTCTTTTTAAGTTCAAGAAAACTAAAGTGTTTTGTCGGGATTAAGACAACCTTAATAAAAAAACACTGCCTCTACCTGTGACATAAATGTATACAGGTAACTGTCGATGACCAATAACTTTTGGTGATTCATCTTTTGCTTACAAACCTACTGAGCATCAAGTGGTTGTTATTTTAACTGTTTATTTAAAAATAAAACAAAACGGTGATTTCGATACAAGCGTAAAAGGGTACACGTACATCTTTAAAAATCTTCATATTAATATTGCAAGGACTCGTTTGTACGCGGTATTTATGTATTTTCAGTCATAAGCTTAATATTTACTACAACATTTTGTAAGCTTATTTTGTACGATTCCGTATTTAAAAAATTAGTTTATTAATTATTTAATTAGTAGATTAATATAATTACTAAAATTACGAATTTATATAACAAGGAATTGTAAAGGCTTTGCAATACTCTTTTTCCAATATTTGCGCATTGAATATGATTTGCCGCACATTTTTAATATAATTTACGATAGGATACTTCAACAAATCAGTATTTAAATTTAAAGTTTAAAGAAAAATGAAAAATGTACTGTCGATGAAGAAGTTAAGTACTAACGTAAAGGTTTGGTGGTATCTTACAAAAACCAAAAGAGACTAATATAACTATACTCCAGCGACTTAATATTATTAGAATGTGAAATTGTTAAGAATTAGGCATATTTGATAGGGGGGGTTAGTGGTAAACTGAATTGCGACGTAGAATTTAATATTCATCTATAGTCTGTCCAAACCTCCAAAAAATTGAGTACGGATTTTTACGTAGTAACTCTCTCTTTTACTGTCTTTAGTTATCTCTTTTACTATCTTTAGTTATTTCTAAATAACGGTATCCTTGTTCTTCGTAGCGATGTCAAACGTAAAATGTAATTTAATAACAAATCATTATCAACTACGTGTACTGTCAAATTTATTGCTTGCTTCTTCTACGATATTTATCGAATTAAGCTAACTCCATTTACTAAAAATCGTTCTTTCGCACATCTTATATGGTAATGATGAATAATTTCTATAATTTAGGATTTAGGTTATTTTGTAGAATTTGTAGAAGCTGAATGTGGTCCTGCAAACATAAAACGATATAGCGGAAAACACTTCAGCCGTAAGGAGAAATGCCTCATTATGAATGTACTTAATTATTTCTTGGCCACAATGAAGGTTAGTGCAGCTGTTACAGAAGCCAGTAAAGCTTTATGTTGCATAGAGCGTAGTATCTACACTATCAAAAAGGAAGACCAACCCGGAGCAGCTATCTAGTCCGAAAAAACGCATGAAACGAAAAAGTGCACGACTAAATGATCGTCTTCATGTATATGACCAGAATATACAGTCAATTATTCGTCCGTAAAGTGCACAATTTTTTCATTGAAAACATTCCACCAACGAGGAATAGTATCCTTTCTTCCATTAATGGTGATAATGATCTACTAAATTTGAAACGCAGTACACTATTCAGCCTCTTGAAAGATATGGGTTTTGAGTTTCAAAAGCTGCGACGCAAGAGGATCCTTCTTAAACGTGATGACATTATAAGATGGAGGAGGCATAAATACTTAAGATGCATCAGAAAGTTCAGAGAAGAAGGTACTTAGTCCTTTTATTCGATCTCTAATTACATGTTTAGAAAATAATGTCGTATTTTGCAGAAATAACAATATTCACTTTTTAGGTAAATATATTATATACACCGATGAATCGTGGGTTAACGTGGGACACATAGTTAGTAAGGCATGGTGTGATACCACTATTGAAAGTGGCCAGCAGGTTCAAGGGCTTAGTACAGGTTTAAAATCACCAAGTGGTCTTGGACCCCGATTTGCCTTAGTTCATGCTGGTGGCGATAGTGGTTTTATTCCTGGTGCGGAACTTACTTTCCTCTGTAAAAAGGACACAATTAAATGGATGCAGACACTTACAAGAAGTGGTTTAACAATCAACTCATTTCAAATATTCCACAAAATTCAACTATCGTTATTGATAATGTTTCTTATCACAGCAGGATGGTAGAGAAGTTTCTAACGATGGCGTGACTAAAAGAACAAATTTTAAATTGGCTTAGTATGAAAGAAATGCCCATTGAAGATAACATGTTGAAGCGAGATCTATTGGCTATTGTAGCACAAGTGAGGCATCTATATGACAAGAATAAACTTGATGTTATGGCACACGAAAGAGGTTATAAGGTTTGTAGCGTCCCCCAGGTACCCTATCTTGAAAAGTGTAATTAGAACTTATTTGCAAGAATGCAAATTCACGAAACAAAACAATCGCTAAGTGATTTATCTTGACTTTACTGACAGTAATGTTACTGTTACTCAAATTAGTTGCTTGCCTTACATGGACTTTCCTGGACAATAATTAAAAGATTAGAATTTATTTATAAGTCTAATATTTAAATACTCGCAATCCTCAAATCCGTCTAGTGGTAGGTACGTTGTGCTATTTGAATTAGATAGGCTGGATGAGGTAAGTGTTGCATCATGAGGGGCAGGTAAACAATGAAACTACTCAAATTAAAATTAACGAGCTTTGCGCAATGGTGGTTCAGCCCGTTAATATACTATTGTGGGAAAGAACTACCAATAAAACCTACTTTATTCATAAATAAGTAATTGGACAAGTAACCATTAAATCAGCTTAAAGTGCGTACAAAATTATGACTAAGAGAAAATAAATAAAAAGCAGTTTAGTTACACATGAACACAAAATAAACCTAGTGTAGTCATACTCACAATTGTGTCATAAATAATCAGAAAACAAATCGTAATACCAAACATGTTGCCCTTTAAAACCAATCATGCCGGTCTTTAAGTCAATAAGCACATAAAACAATAAAGCAAATTACGGTAGATTGCACAGGTGATAATAAGGTAAAGGCAAACACAAAAGAAAATAGACAAGGAATTTACACATACACAATTGTTTAGTGACTACTAAAGCATAAAATACACGATACAGTTACAAGGAACATTTAAAGGGAAATTAGTTCGCAGGCAAATAATTCTACTTAACAAACTGATAAAAAACTCATTAAACAACAAAGCCTTACAAGAATAAGTTATAAATAGATCATGTCAGCGTAACCGATATATAAGTTTTAGTGAGTTAGAAAAAAACGCGCCTTTCTCAGGTTACACATTCATCTATACAACAATAAAAACAATAAAAATAAAATTGGAGGTGTTTAATGGTTATCTGAATCCAGGAGTACGTACCCACTTGGCAATTGCACATCACAATTAATAACCGCCGGTATCATGTACCCGTTCACCAGCCCACCTCTACACAAATATAAATATAAACAATATGCAACGATGCTAATTCACACAAATACCAGAGTGCCCCGTACTGTCTTTTATTTTAGCGTGCAAATAAGATACCTTTGCAAGGCAATGCTCGATTTTTAATAAGTTATATAGGCTTGTAGAACCATTTGCTGCCCGCCCTAATTTATATAAAAATACCTACTAACACTTGAATATATATTCCTATAATTGATCACAGACACAAATCGTTAACATATGCGGTTTAACTTAAAAAAGGCTGTTATTTATAGATTAATATTTGAAAAACGCATGAAAACTAACACCCGAAAGAAAAGACAAATTAGCATTGGCTAATCCAAAAGAAAACCTACACGCAAGAATTATTTTAAAGCAAACTGTTTACAATGGAGGTATTTAATTAACCCTATCGATCTGGGTCGGTCGACACTAACTGTCACTCCCTTTCCCCCGATTTCAAAACTTTACTCCCGGAATGAACTCCCATTTTTCAGAAGTAATAAAAAACAGAAAATTATTATGTTGGAACAGTTTCATATTAATGATTGAACGACATCTTAATTTTAAAAATATGCATTCGCCCGTAACAAGCGCTACATTTAGGTCTCAAGTTTGCACTTACCAAACAAAGACGTCTTTGATTTGCAGTGTATACCGACGTAATTAATTACTTACTAGTGACGTTTTTACATCAAGAATGTGCGTATAAGAATTTCCAATGATTCGTGACGTTCGAGCGAACATATGTTTCTATCCTAACATGTGTCTTTTTCCAACCCTTACTCAAATATCAATTACATAAAATACAGAAAATAAAATATCCAGAAAACATTATCAAATTACGACTTAATATATAAAAAATATCAAACACCGTTAACCCTTCTATCAACGTTACAGAATCATCATCCGAAGACCTAGAAATCGATTTGAGTGAATAAACTGTACTAAAAAACAAAAAAATTTACTAAAATACGAGGTGTGGTTATTAAATCAAAATAAAATGTTTTACAGCGTCAGTCTCGTTATTTAATAGCCACACTTCTATTATATTACAATGGAAATAAATGATGCAGATATAATCAAACTTTAATAAAATTGTTATTTTATTTATAACTGCAAAATCCTTCCGTAGGCAAAGGATAAAGTTACCATTTGCTCATGCTGTTGCGTATAGAGCTTCTTTCACAATCCCATGTACAGGGTATTGACATGTAATGTACCCCTACATTATATACTTCGCTTTCCTAAAAAACACAGTTCAAAGATTCGACTTCTATAGATTAAGGGTAGTCTTTTGCGGTATATTCATAAATAAATTGCAGGTTTATCTAAATTTGTATTGCATTGCAAATATTTTCATTAATTTTGAGGTTCGAAACTGTGTCTCTCGTACCGTAGATATAGTATTATTATAACCGTAATAATGCATTATAGGTGCAGTAATCTATTGGCATAATAAGTTTGGCAATCCTGCACAGTTTCACCAAAAGCCCCATACTGAATTTGGAGGTTTGGACGCGCTTTAGTATTAAACAGCCATAAGCGTAGTAGAGGACCCCCGCTCATAAACAACATCTTAAGTGTAAACCGAACGCTATGGCCGAAGACTCATACTACGTATTGGCCATCAAACCAAACCCATTTTCCCTCAAGCAAATTGATGTACAAATATAGATTTTAGGCAACACTCGGTCCACATCCTGGTAATCCCTCATGCGCCACAGAATTTAGGTCTTGGTCATCCTGGGAATTTATTTTTCCGTGTCTGTAACGAAATTAGTGTATCAATATAGAGTTTGGGCAATATTCGTTCCAAATGATGACACTCATGGTTCACAGATCAAGTCATTTCATTTTGCCATGACTCCACGGAATTTCGTGCATAAATAAAGATTTTAGGCAACGTTCGTCTTAAATACTGACAAATACTCATGTGACATATAATTTGACTCTTGGTTATCAAGAAAATCGATTTTGCCGCTTCCGTAACAAAATTGGTGTATTAACATAGTTTTTGGTTCAAGTTCTGCCCAAAGATCTGGTCCACACTCATGGGCCACAGCATTGAGTACATGGTCGTAGAGGTAATCCATTTTGCCGTGACCTTATCAATATTGGTGTATAAATGTCTATTAAGAAAGTTAAATTTTTCGTTTTTTCTTTTTTTGGATTTTATGGAAAAGTTGGATTTTAAACAAAAAGGCTGTATAATCAAGTTTCTTATTTTGTTCTACTCTAAAACCTTTCCTAATAAAGTGATTTCAGATGTAACGTTCGCTTAGAAAGGAATAAATAAAACGGGCCTAATAATAATTACATATTGCAGTAAAATGTTATTTGGAGAATTTGAGTTACTGTTGAACGGGACGAACCTTTTTGAAATTTAAAAGCCGTAAGCCGTAGCAGAGTTAGTGCCGTCAACGACACCTTGTGTATAACGCGAACGCTATGGTCAGTACTCTTAGTACTTTTTTAGTGACCCAATCGATTTTCCCGCAACTTTAACGAAATTGATGTAAAACCTTGATTTGAAACAACTTCAGCCTAAACTTTGACAAAAACTTATATGCAGCAAAGTTTAGATCTGGATCATCGAGTGAATTCATTTTGCTGCGACCCCAACTAAATTGGTGTATAACTATGTCTTGCACATAATTCTGCTCAAATGCTGACCGACACTCATACACCCCAGAATTTGGCTCTTTGCCATTAGAGATAATCAAATTTTACGGGACCACTATACAAAAATGTGTATTTTGGGCAAAATTCCGCTAAATTGCATACATGAACCACACAATTTGGCTCTTGGCTATCGAGGAAATTAATATTGCCAGAACAGCAATGAAATTAGTATATAAATATTTATTTTAGTCAAGATTTGACATTTGGCCATCGAGGTAATCAGTTTTGACGATATCCGAACGAAATTGCTCCGTAAGTATAGACATTCGGCCCAAATTTTAACACTCATGGGCTAAAAAAATTGATTCTTAGTTATCGAGGAAATCAATTTTGTCGGGACCTCAACGAAATTGGTGTATAAATATAGATTCTGGGTAGCATTCAATCCAAATTTTGAAAAATACTCATGGAGTACAAAATTTAGCTCTTGGTCATCGAGTGAATCCGTTTTGCGGCGACCTCAACGAAATTAGTGTATACATATCTCCACGGATAAGATATGTATTTGGCCCTTTCCTTTTTTTTAGTTTTACGGAAAACGGAAGTTCTAAAAAAGTATTCAATAAAAGTTTGTTATTGTGTTCTACTCTACAACTTCTTCTAATAAAGTGTTTTCACACACAAGCACCCACCCACCCGTCATCCTCTCGCAACACAATACTTTTAAAATGGCACGACGCTGTTCTGTTATTGCTCTCAATACAGTCATGAGACATTTAACGCTTGCCGTGCACACGTGTAGGGCTAAAAATAAGTTTAAAGGCTCCAAATTTTTGCAAAAATATTAAAAAAAAATGAATTCTTAATATTGAAAAGGACTGAGTGTATTTTAAAAACTATCGTTTTTGAGAGAAATTACAACTCATCGAAACTTGATAATTCAAATAATTTACACATGGTGAAAGAGAGATTACGTATCTAAGGAATTTTAATAAATAAGGGCATACCATTTTAGAGGAGATAGTATTGTGGGGCGCTCTTGAATTCGAAGCATTTTTCAAACTGGGCAACTTTGCCTCGTCATGGCAGACTCTCCACTAGAAGCACGATATTGTTGTGGATCAAGAACTTCAGATCATTAGCACTATAAAGAAGAAACTGCCCGGAAGTGCGTGAACAGTCTGGATATTACAGAATACTAAAGTTGTTAGACAGGCAGTAGTGACTCGTTGTTCTTCAACTACGCAAGGATACAAGACGATTGTGCAAAAATTGGAAGATGTGTGAGGTCTTCTTCTGCACAAAGCATACTTTACATTAACGCAGATGATGTACTAATCGGTATGAGGGATGGTGCTCAGTTTAACTATCGTAGGGGCGTTAACTACTATAACTTCCGTTGTGATACAACGGTAGAAATTTTTGTTGTGATACTTCCTCATTTTTTTGGAATGGCGATGTACATGATGTGACTGTTCTCACTATGTAAACATAGTGTAAAATTTCCTCAACAAAAATCGATATAGGGGTAATTGTGTAAGAGGTTTCAACTGGGTTTTCAAGTTTTTGCTTTATTTGGGAATGTAAGAAAATAAAAATGGGATATCTCTTACTTCTTACCACCACCACCAAAATTCACTACAGTTTAGAGGTCTGGGTGTTAAATATGTATGTTAAATTAAAAGTATTATTCTACGCCAGTGTCATTATGACATATTTATCATCTTCATTTGGGTGTCATTATGGCCTTCATAATAGCACCCAGTGCCATTATGAACTCATAATAACACGCAAATTTTAAAATAAAAACAGGCAAAAAGAAAGTTAGTTACAACTTTTACTTCATTATAAAATCTTTACCAACATTTATTTATTGTAAACATTAATTATAAAGTCTGTACAATTTGTTAAATTCAGTCCATCAGTGCGTGAAACTCATGTAAATCACAAAATTGAACGCAAATAATGACGTTGTCAACGTAAAAATTGCAACAATCGACAAGCGCGGTTACTATAACATCGATTAACATGGACACTTAATAATTTTGAATTTTTATTTACAAAAACGTTTCTGATATTGTAAACAAATCGAATCTGTGCAAAGAAAATCTATTTGGACTGGCGTAGATTAAATTTTGTATGATACACGTTCGATATGAACTTCGTAATGAAACTTGTGTAAACAAACCACTCGGCTAACGCCTCGTGGTTTAACTTTACACGCGTTTCATTATGACGTTCATATCGAACTAGTATCATTAATAACTATAAACACACGCCAAATTTGAATACTTCTTTTCAAGTTTTTGAGTTATTTCTGACGAAAGAAAACCAAACTTTCCTCTTACTCCTTACTCCGAAAATAAACTTCCATTCAAAATCACTGGCAGCCATATCCACTTCCACCAAAAAGCATGGGGGTCTGGACAAAAATACTTACGTGACATTTCATACTATCGATTTTTAAATTTTTGAAATGTTGCATTCGAAATATTCACAGATACACGCTCGGACGCGGACATATTTACCATTTTCCAAATACCCCTTTTTTGGAGTCACGGGACCTCAAAACGGATTTATTCGATCTTTGTTCAATTTCGATTAATTTACCGATAACAAAGATTTTTCATTTAAGTGCGAAAGTTAAAACGATAGTTGTATTTCTAAACGCTTCTTTCTTGAGATAATTTATTCTAAATTCGAAGTTTTGAGTAATTGCTTGAAAAACTTTCACACGTGCCCAACTCAAACCTTTAATATGCAATGGATTTTTTTCTTCAGCATAGACCATTTTTTTCAGTTCTTTTATAAACTGCATTCATTATTTATGTATCAATGTTGTCCGAAAAAACATTGTTTGTGACCACTTAGGGTTTGGTCAAAAAGGTTAAAATTACTATTTGCGCATCAAATCAATTGGAACAACGTCAATGCTCAATAAGCAAATTTTATGCATTTTTCATGTATTGATTTTGGTCATCAGATGTCAAAATCGTTAATTATTTACCAATTACGTTGGAGAACTAAATTTTGTGTTCTTCCAGTCTTTGTCATCATTTTGGACAGGTCACTGTGCAAAAACTTATTCACCAATTTTGTTGAAGAAACTGCAAAACGCACTGTTTATATGTATATTTTTGCACAATTATGAGATTTATTTACCATGTTATTTTCTAAAAAAGTACTACCCTACCGGGGAAATACGGTGTAAACGCACATCGAACTTGTTTCGAGTGTTGTTTATAACTATTGCAGTTATATGTAAAAATGTTATCTGTCTTGAAATAATTTATTCGAACTTTCCAAAATATAAGTGTAACATTAAAAATATACAACAGAATCAAGTTTATATTCTTTATAACCTTACTTCATGGAATTCCATATTTACTAGCACTAATGTTTTAAATACATTATAATTCCACAATGTTTCTTATATTATTATTTATTTCTCTACACGTTTCAATACATCTATCATTATCACATTATCAAGAGAAAAAACGTATAAGAAAAATCACAAGCAAGTAGTTATGGTAACAAATTATTAAAGTAAAACAGCAAACTTGATGTACGTTATAATTGTATATTTAACATATCTGTTAAAGGTGAGTCTATAGTATCAACCTGTTCGTTCATTAAATATACTTTCTGTTCATGTGTATAAATTTCGAATGCTTCCAAAATAATTTGTCTTTCTTATTGCAATAATATAAAAATTTAATGTTGCTTTGTGAAGTCGTAAGATGGTTATTTACTACTAAATGTTGAACATAATTTGATTTGTCTGTGTGTTTATGTTTGTAACATCCAATGTGTGCTCTGTATCTAACATCAAGGTTCCTAAGTGTTTGTCCAATATAAGCAGATTTACAAAATTTGCAGTTTAATTTGTAAATACCCGAATGTTAGTTTATTTTCTGTGTTTTTGACAGATAATTTGTACTCTTGATTTTTAACTAGTGTCGATTATATTTAAAATTTGCTTATAGAATTTCTTTATAATTGGTATTTTTTTATTGGAACTTAACGAGTTTTTGTTGAAAAAAGAAAAAACTTATAATTATTTACTAAAATCAGTTAAAATTAATTAACGAAAATTCTAATTTCTGTTAAAGCAGATAAAGGTAATAGTTTAGTCATTAATTCAAAAGATAGTTTATGCAGAGATTTAATCATTTCATAGTAACGAAAACTTAAATAGAGGTCCTACAACAAAATTTCAAAAGTGCAATATCTGCTTTATAGATTTAGATAAACAACAAATTTTATACAAGAATCCACAAGCACTAAAACTACACGGTCTCATAAAAATCCACAAACCAAATATGCCCATTAGACAAGCAGTTTCTTACTTCCAAGCACCTGCTCGTGTTTTAGCAAATAAACTAAACCACTTAATAACAAACAATTTAAATTACAAATCAAAACAGTGTATAGAAAATTTTTTAAAACTAATTAATAAACTATAAAACATAAAGTTACCACTACATAATATGCTTATAAGTTTTGATGTTACTAGTATGTGTTCTAAAATACCCCCTCAAGAATGTATGTGTTTATTAAATATTTTTTTATTTAATAATAATGTTGAATTAGTTACAAGAATGCAGTTAATTCAATTGTTTATCTCTTTGTTATTTCATATTCAATAATAAGATTCACAGCTACAAAAAAAAATGGTTAACTTATGGGCAGTCCAATTTCACCCATTTTAGCTAATATCTTTACGCATAATTTAGAAGATCAAATTTTTGAATTAAACAATTCTGATAAGATTGTATTTTAGTTTTGTTATGTGATATTTTAGCAGGTTTTGGTAGTTCATCACATTTCATTGATGTGTTTTTAATTAATATTAACAATTTACATCCTACCATAAAATTTACACTAGAGCCTCTAATTTGGTAGATTTAAGCATAAAAATTGATACACAAAACAAGTTTGACTTCTCCATATTCAGAAAACCTACACATACGGACATTACAATTCCAAATGATTCATGTCACCATAAAACACATAAGTTAGCTGTATATGAATTTTTATTTCATAGAAAAATGTCATTACCATTAAACCAATCAATGTTCAATAAAGAAATATCAATTATAAAACAAATTGGACAACCAAATGGTTCCATTTCAAATGTAATATACAAATTATCCATCAAAAACATTTACCCAATTAACACAGAACCGACAGCAATTCATATCAATTTCATATTTTGGATAAATATCAGAAAAGGTAGCTCACATATTACAAAAGAACAAGAAGTACAAGATAGCTTGCAAAACTAATACCAACATCCTTAAATGTTTATATAATACGAAAGATTCACCTGGCGACATTTTGAAGTCGGGTATTTATAAAGTGAACTGCACATTCCGTAATTCTGTTTATAATAAATATAAACACAGACACATCAAATTATGCTAAACATTTAATAGTAAATAATCACCTTATGACTTCACAAAACATTAAATTTTTACATTTTTGTAATAAGAAAAAACAAATTAGATGTTTTGGAAGCATTCGAAGTTGATAAACATAAACAGATAGTACCTTCAATGAACGAACAGGTTGATCCTTTAACAGATATTTTAAATATAGAACTTACAATTTTCGTCAAGTTTGCTGGTTTATCATACTAATTTGTTACCATAACTGTTTGTTTGTTATTTTACTTATAGTAATTTTCACGAGTCAGAGCAGTTGCGTCACTAATATCAATACTGCCGATGTTGCCAGATTATGAAAAATAACAGTTTGACAACTGTCAAATCTCAGCTTTAGGGGTTAGGTTTATTTTATCACAATAATATCAGAAAATTTGTGTTATGTCAAATGTTTAATGTCAGAAATTCCTGACAACACCAGACAGAATTGCCAACCTAAATCAGTTCTAACTGCATCCTCTCATGCACAATAGGCGGGTTCTAAAGGTGGTAATGAAACAAAGTTAGTTATTACGCAACTGCTCTGACTCGTGAAAATTGGTATATATCCTACAGATTAAAATAATCGGGTCATTTAGATCACGCAGATTGCGAGACAACCGCTTGGCGGATTTCGATGATTTTTCTGATATGAAGGTAATTTTGCCTAGAAAGAAATAACGGGGCCAGAATTTTATTTTAAGGTTTTAATTTTTTTTGAAAACCGTGAACTGTGCACATATTCACTGCGATCCTTTCACATTAGTTGGTTCCTTTTGTAGTTATTAGTTGTGTATGTTGGTACGTTTGATTTAGTGTAATTGAAATTGAACCAAGATATAAAAATCTTCTATAACTTTAGTATAGTCACAGAGTAACTCTGTGGTATAGTCTGTAAAATCTAACATTTAGCGCTGTATTTAACACCGACATATACACACGATTTCCGTTTCCTTTCTATATGTATGATTTCAACAAGTAACAACCGCCAGGTTAGGTAGAAATAGAAAATAAAGCAACCATGCGTATTCTTAAACACATTTCGAACTTTAACAAACAAGTTTTTAATGACATTGCAGAAGTTCTAAAACATTTTCGACGAGTTTTAGTACAATCGTCAGTGTTTGTTTAATTGAAGAAATAATTATTTCACTTAGCATGAATGTAGGTAAATAAATTAAGTAAAAATAAAAACGCAACGGAAATAGGTTTATTCAGAATATAAGTACTGCATAAAACTTTTAATTGTGAAATATGATTCACGCAGGAATGTACCTAATTTGTAGAAAGTGGCTCATTAGTTGTTTGTCATCAGTACTTATTGATTTATTATTGGTTAGTTAGTCGATAGTCGTTATCGTTAGAGTAACGGAGCTGTTCCGAATTGTGACTTAATCTTTGTACTTGTACTATAATTATTTGATAATAATGGACAACGCTTCATACCGTTCTCGCCTTGTAGAAAATTCTCCAACTGGAACTTGGAAAAAGCGGACACACAAAGTGGGTTTCGCAAAAAAGTATTCCATTTTCACGTAAAAGGCAAAAATCTTTCGTCGCCGATGAAATTATTATGCAATACGGACATTGCTTTCTTAGGCTTCCACCATATCACTGTCTATTTAATGCGATAGAAAATATTTGGGGTATTTCTAAATCATAAACATAAACATATTGGACGTGATGGTTATGGTGAAGAGAGTGTTCTACAAATGTGGAAAGAATCTTTGGAACAACTTTCCTGCGAAGTGTGAAAACAAACCATTGTGCATATAGAAAAGGTGGTCGCAAGAGAGCATACTCGACGTGATTATAATTTGTTTTAACGGGGACGAAAATAGTGACGATTCAGATTAGGACTTTTAAAAATAAAAAAGGGTTGATATGTAAAGCTTTTTTGTAATAAATAATTAATTAATTATGTTTGTAATTCCAAAAAAAGATACATTTCTTAGGCATGTTCAAACACTGTTTGAAAATGTTCAAGAAATGATTCAAAATTTGAATTTTATTCTTCTACCTACATGTATATCGTTGGAATTGAAGTAAGGACCTTGGTTTAGTTGTTTACAGTATTTACTTAATAAACAGTTCCCATA
Source organism: Vesta saturnalis (assembly GCA_036346205.1). NCBI lineage: Eukaryota > Metazoa > Arthropoda > Insecta > Coleoptera > Lampyridae > Vesta > Vesta saturnalis. The sequence continues at coordinate 3,401,660 of JARFJB010002010.1, read as the reverse complement.
GCGTTTTTATTTTCACTTAATTTATTTACCTACATTTATGCTAAGTGAAGTAATTATTTCTTCAATTAAACAAACACTGACGATTGTACTAAAACTCGTCGAAAATGTTTTAGAACTTCTGCAATGTCATTAAAAACTGATTTGTTAAAGTTCGAAATGTGTTTAAGAAAACGCATGGTTGCTGTATTTTCTATTTCTTTCTAACCTGACGGTTGTTATGACGAATATTTTCAAACGTATAGTGTAATTCTTAATTCAGATAACTAATGCACGTTCTTGCTTTACTTGTTGAAATCTTACATGTAGGAAGGAAACGGCATACGGCAATAGTGTATATATGTCTGTGTTAAATAAAGCGCTAATCCGAAACTGAAATCGGTAGATTTTACAGACTATATCTTTTCACCCCGATTTTGTATCTGAATCACTCAAAACAACGACTGGTACGAACTAAAGAAAATTTTCTTTAGTTCAATCGACCACTGATGATGATAGCTTAGCTATTGTAAAGTGTTCGGTGTCTATTAATTTTGTGTGGTACGTGGGTGTATTTTGTTTGTTACAGATCCTGCCATAGTATCCATTGTTCCAGATCTTACAAGCATTTCAAAAATTATTTTTTTAGTTTCTTGTCTTAAAAACTTGGAAAGAAACCATTTGCGTTCTAAGACAATTTACCCATTTTTACCTTCCAACCTACATATACGTATGTAGGTATATAAGGTTATGCAATCGGATTTTTTTCACTATCGCTAAATCGACTTATTAGCTCATTTTACAATTTTTGGCCAAGTTTCGCCAAGATCTGATGTCTGTGTGGACGTATATTAGTATCCACGATAACTCCAGAACGAAAATACCTACGTACTTAAAATTTTGTATTTAAGCTTGTTTTAATTTGACTTAGAGCTGATTTTGGGAGAAATACGTTGAGGAGGGGGGGGGGGGTTATTAGGGTCAGTTTTTGGTTTATATCAAATGTTTCTGAAACAGCTGCATATTTCCAAGATCCCAGATGTAGACCTTAAAAATTATCGATTAATTATATTCTATGCAATTTTTTGATATGACGCGTAATTTAACGGCAAAAAAATTCCTAAGGTAGAATTTAAGTGTTAGTTCAATTTTTTTCATTATTTGAGTAACGATTAATTTTATAAGAAAAAGTGTAGACGTATTTTTTAAAGAAAATTTCATTTTACATAACTTTTCTTAATGTTTATACTGCGTTATTGATATCTTATAAAAGCGGGCGGCTTTGGAATTTTTTTTAGTTAACATGTATATATTAATATTTATCTGACATAATAGATATTTATGTATTAAGGGCATAATCAGAAGATTATGGCTCGAGGGAATGTTAAAAGCCCGACGCGAAGCGGAGGGCTTTTATATTCCTGAGAGCCATAATCTACAATTATGCCCGTGGTACATACAATGTTTTATTTTATTTTGCACCATGAAACTGGAATAAAATATTAAAAAGATTCAGTATTTTCGGCAAGTTTTTAAATGCAAATGCAGTGAAATAAAGTCGACAGTAGGCTAATTTGTTGTTACTAAGATACTGTGATATTGCTATTATATATCATGTCATGTGTTTGCTGTCAATTATGCTGCTTAGCATCAATGACATTTCCGTGCTATAAAGGACCACATTACGCCCGCATTTGGAGGCGTATAAAGAACATTATGGTGGCAAAATAAAATAAAGTTTTAAACGTAATTCTGAAAGAATATTTTTTTGTTTTTAAAATGTTTTAAAACATATAAAAAGAGGTTGCCTAGTTACCCTAAAGAAATTATAATTTAAATTATTTCATTTCTTTTAATTTTTACTTCCTTACTAAACAAGAATGTATTGCGGTTGAAAAAAAATCGAAAAAATGAGTTGCGTTATTTTGACGTTCTATGACTCCTTGAACTCCAAAAAAAAAATTTTAGGAAATTTTTCAAAATGTCTGTCTGTGTGTGTGTTGGTATGTGTGTCTGTGGTCACTCGCCAGCCGAAACTATACGAACGATTTTGATGAAATTTGGAATAAAGGCCTACGATACAATTATGTCGGCAAAACAAGCTTTTAAACGCAGTAGGTGTACAGGGGGTGAAAATAAGGGTGTTATTTTGGGGGCAAATTTTCAAATTTTAACATAGAAGATTGAAATTGAGGTCCTCAATAACTCGTATGAAATGCAATTTTTTAAAACTTACAAATTTGAATATGGCCGCAGTTACAGTCATATATACATTTGTTTTGTAGAAATATATATTTCCGATACCTTTCAAGATATAAAAGAATTGGAAATAGATATGCGTAGTTAAATAAAGGTTCTTTAAAGAAATCTCTTTACGTAATGAATTAAGGTATAAATTTGCCTACATTTAAGGGGTCAAACTTAAGCAATTATTCGAAATTGGTTTATTCAAAATTCTCTCCAAGCATTTTTTTTTTTGTTTTTTTTTTATATTTTCTACAGAACCAACCACTCTTATGAGTGCAACTAACCTGCTTCTACTAAAGCTACTAGAATAGGAAATATGAATTTTCAAATATTTAATATTGATATTGTTATAACTATCTAACAATTTTGGTTACAAACTTGGTATTTTGGAAATAAACTTTGTTCATTTGATCTAACGAAATGATGAAAACACTACTTCCGATTTTTCCGGAAATTGAAAACATTCCTCGTATTGCTGGTATAACATACACATATTCTTATTTTATTTGAAAGGGAGCGAAATTTGTTTTAAAATGATATGAAACAGTCCATAGTTATCTTGAAAGATAAGTGAGATAACTATTTTTACCTTCTAACCTACATATACATACAGGGTGTCCCAATAGTACGGTAAAGTGCTTTTATAGCGTTATTATAATAGATACGAAAAAATTATAAAAGCACAATTGTTAATCATCTCAAGGTGCATAATCCAAAATTATTTATAAATATACCTTGTTTTAAATGGCATCGCATATTTTTTATTTTATATTTGCAGTCGGCTCGTTTTTTCAAATCTACTAATATGATGTTTGTTTAGAGTATACCGAGGATTTTAAAAGTTATGGTCACTTTAAGGTTAACATCGTCATGAATTCAGGACCCTGTATCTTTTCTAATGTAATCAATTTTCTGTATTTTATGATAAAGATTATTTTTTGTAAGTAAGTGAAGTTTACCAGATCAATTATGTTTGGCAATTGTTATACTTTGTATACAGGGCGAGTCAAAACGCAAATCTGTACTTTTCTCACTTAAATAGAACACTCTATATTTTTTGTGCTCTCTAGGAAGGCTTCGACGGTTTCTGAAATATTTTCCTTTTATTAACAAAATCCAGTTTTTTTTATTTAATTTTTGATTTTATCAAGTTAGCTATGAATTACACGAACTTTTTTACGATCTGTTTTGGTAAAAATCAATAAATTGTTCTTTTTATCTTGCCCTATTTTACTTTAAAAAAATCTAAATAAACCCTACCATTTACTCGACAATCAAAGAAATGTAGTCCTACTACATAGTCGCATATAATACCGCCCCAAACATTTATTGCTACTTTTAGTTTTTTTAAATAAAATTATTTATACAATTTTAAATTAAGTATTTTAAAGTAAAATAGGGAAAGATAAAATGAACAATTGATTGATTTTTACCAAAACAGATCGTAAAAAGGTTCGTGTAATTCATAGCTAGCTTGATAAAATAAAAAGACTGGATTTTGTTAATAAAACGAAAATATCTCAGAAACCGTCGAAGTTAAGGTATAGGGAAATGTTAATAAAAATGAAATGGTTATTTAGTGGCTTCCTAGAGAGCACAAAAAAATAAGGTGTTCTATTTCAGTTAAGTGAGAAAAGTGCAGATTTGCGTTTTGACTCGCCCTGTATACAAAGTAAAATAATTGCGAAACATAATTGATCCGGTAAACTTCATTTACTTATTATTAGGGTCAGTTTTTTGTTTTTATTAAATATTTCTAAAACAGCTGAATATTTCAAAGATATAAAAATACCCCATATATTTTTTAGTATTTTGCAAGAAAGTCCCGTAATGCACTAGCATTCACCTAGTTTAAGTTAGCATGATAGAGAAATAAAATTGTTTCTCTATGGTTAGCATCTAGTTGCCTATTAACCTATGTCAGACATGAAGTTTTAAACGTCTGTTTGACATAGATTATTGTTTCGTGTTTTTACAATGTTGCATATTTTCGTAATTAACTTATTAGACAAGAAGTTGTATAATTATCCTAAAAAAATGTTATTAAAATTATTTCGTTTCTTTTAATTTTCATTTTGTAGGTTGGAAGGTCGTGTGGTGTTCCACACCAGGTATTTAAAATTCTTTATTCTATTTCATAATTTCATATTTAGGATCCAAAAAAGATTTATAGACCGTGTACAAAGGTAATTTTGTATTTCCTGCCACACACAGCATTTGACTATAATCGTGATACCTTGCGTAATCACACAAAGGTTTATTATCTCTAAAATTGAATAAATTATTCATGCTGTTTTTTTTTCTAGCTACAATCTGTAACTAAATAATATTTAGGGCAACAGCCTTCATTAAAATAGTGGGCTTTTTTAATAAGGTCAATGTTATGGTAACTCTCGGAAGGTGTGGGTGCCTTTTATGGTTGTCTTCATAAACTTTTAGATTAATTGTTTATTAATCTTTTCTACAGCCACCATTTACTAAATTTTATTCAAGAGTAGGCGAAGACTAAAGATTATATTTAGGTGCTCTAACAAAAAAATAGTTATGGACATTTTGATAGATTATTTTTCTTTCATACCAATGTCGTAAAATATGTTATTTTAAATCAGGAAAGAAAACAAAAATAAAACACTGTCGATTGTTGCTATTGACAAATTGCTCTTTCGTTATCCACTTTAACCTTAAATTTGAACCAGTTTTAGTTATTTACGCGGGCGGGTGTCACTTACCTTTTTGGCGCCTATATAAATCTTCCATTTAAAAATTTGCAGTGGTTCTGTTGCATGGCCGTCTTTATGCAAAATTGATACGTTCAACATTAATAAAATAAATGAAAATATATTAGTTTATATTTATGTGAAATAAATTTTGTTATTTAATAACATTTATTAAAATAAAAACACAAGTCCCATTTATAATAAAGATATAAATATATTGAAAACACTATTGCTAGTCTACTCATAAAATGAAGGAATTAAATTTATGTCATAAAATTAATTTGGAAGACATTAGAAGGAGAGATAAAATGCTGAGTTATAATTACGTCCATATATAAATTTAATTCGTCTTTATTATTATTCGAAATAATAATAAAAATTTTTATTATGTTGTAATATAACACATTATCAAATTTAGCAAATTAAACGCATGAAACCTTTCACGATTATCACTCATAATTAAAATATTTATGTTTTGGGTATGTAATTGTGCATTTTTATTAATTTTTTACAAATTTAAAAGTTTTGATAATCATTCAAATTATCGTCTTTAGTAAATGGTATAATTTTTCAAGTTAATAACAAAGATGTCAAATAAATATGTGAAACCTGAAAACGCAAACATAAGCCTGCCGTAATAGTTAAGGACCGTATATGAGAAAGCCAACTAGGGAATCTAATTTTATTTTAGTAAAAAAAAATTTCACCATTATTACACATAATTAATATACTTAGCTCTTTCGGTTTTTGTAATTGTGTCTTTTTATATTTATATTTCACATAAATTTATATGTTTCGATAATAATTACAGTTATCGTAGTGGCAATTCTTTAAGAATTGTTTTAAGAATTATATAATCGGATATATTCTTCTTGCCTGTTTAAGTTATTTGGATGTTTATATATTTCAATAGTTTCTCTCTGTAGACGAGCGTAATAAAATTTCCATATTATTAATTCCAATGTTATGATCTCAATTATTTAACGCGTGGTCTGCTGCAGCAGACTTAACTCACCTAACGACCTTTACGTCTAATATCAAAGCAAGGGTCTGTGGTTCCGATGTATACTTTTCTACAAGAACAAGATAACTTATAGACTAGAGTTTTGATTAAATTTTGTTAAATTTGTTTTTTGATTGTGGAATTTTTCATTATTTGGTCGGTTAGAGGGTGTTTCGATTGATAATAATCAAGGCGGTTTAATAATATTTAATATTGTATTATAAGTGTTTTGTAACTGTGGTTTCATATTAGTTGAGTTAATCGGCCTATTTCCTACTTCCGTCATCAGGTTTAGTCCTGAGGACTGTTTTCGCATTTGAGTCGAAGTCGAATCTTATATAATTTTTTTTCAAGCACTTGACTACTCTCAGATTCGAACTTGGTATTTTTCACTTACTAGTTGAACTGAACCACAGAGTAATCCAATATTGTATATATATATATATATATATATATATATATATATATATATATATATATATATATATATATATATATATATATATATATATATATTTTAAGCTCTTCGCGCATTATTGGAATCCATTTGGGTTTCATTTCCACACTAGCTTGGCTTATTGGATTTTTGGCTAGTGCGATATATGTGGCTTCTTTGAGTTTTCGACGAGTTGTGTTCTCGCCCTTTGCCACTATCTGCATGTTATATCCCATTGGATGCGGTGGTCTTCGTTCAAGACATGTTCGGCGATTCTTGCTTTTTCTGTTTCGCCCTTGCGGACGTTGTTCTCACTTTGAGTGGTCTACAGCTCTCTCCTATATATAAATATATATATATATATATATATATATATATATATATATATATATATATATATATATATATATATAGGATTACTCAGTGGCTCAGCGGTAAAGGTGTCAGGCTAGTAATTTGAAAGGTACTAAGTTTGAATCTGAGAGTAGTCAGGTGCTTGAGAAAAAAATTACATAACATGAATTCGACTCAAGCGCGAAAACAGTCGTTCTCAGGACTAAGCCTGATGACGGAAGCAGAGTCCGCTTCCGAAACGTCGCGCTCAAAAAGCAAAAACTGTGGAAATAGGCCGACGAATATTTAATGTATTAAATATCTAGCTGATCATTAATAAAATAAAATTAGATACCGCTGTTGCAGTTTTCATATGCGTTCCCCAACTATTTATAGCAGGCTTATATTATAAAGCTATTCTCATTTACTGAAGACAATAACTATAATCGTTTTCAATACCTTTAAATTTGTCAAGAAATTAATAAAAAATACACGATTACATATCCAAAAGATAAGTTTTATAATTAAAACGCATGTTATGACTATTTGTGTTAGATTATTGTGTGTCTAATTGGAATATTTGGGAATTTGTGTAATTGATTGAGCTATGTAATGCAATCTCGCAAATTTTCGTTATTCATAGACATAAATTTAGTTCCTATTATTATTTTATCAATAAATCACATTTACATCAGTTAAAATTTTATTCTTACTTAATAATTCAATAATAGTGCTTTAATTTTGAAATTATCATTACATACATAATGACGTAATTTTAATTTCCAAATTATTAATGTGCACGTAATTTTAGCTTCCGAGTTATTGCGTATATAATTTTAATTAAAAATCTTATCTAAAAGTCGATGTAGTAACACTAAGGGCTGGCCGATCACCGTGTCCCTGTTTTAGTTTTTGAGTTGAAATTATTACATGATTTTAATTCTCGGATTCTAATTCTGAATTATTATTATATGATTTTTTTAAATAATATGACAACAGTTCGAATATTATTTAGCTCATTAAAGGATTATTATGTTCTGACAGTTATAAATGCAGAATTAACATTATGTCCACATTTAAGTAGTACAGCTTGACCACATAGAGACTGTACATGCTTAAGAGAATGACATAGATGGGGAATACCATAAGTGTTTGAGAGAAAGAATGTGTCAAGTTCAAGATCACACCTCTTGCATATGTTAAATTACCACAGCACTATACTTTAGCATAAGTTGTTGAAATTAAGATTAAAATGAAAAAAAAATTACAAAAAATGTTCTGCATTATGCTTTTTATTGTTAATAACACTTGCACCTATTGATAAAGATATCTCTTTGTTAGATTTAACTGGATTATTTTATTTTATGTCATGTTTATATTTGTGAATGCTTCTATCGTTTTCAGATTGAAGTTTTTTACAACTTTACACTTACATCATAACTTGATTAAATTTTGTTAAATGTGTTTTTTGGCTGACATTTTTCATTGTTAGCTTTCGCCTTAGAGAGTGTTCTGATTTGTCATATTTAAGATAGTTTAACAATATTTAATGTTTAATGACCTAATTATTCTTTACTAAAATTTAATTCTATAGTTGGCTCTATACGTTTTTCAAACTGTTATGTTGATAACGATTTTAACTGATATTACTACTGACGAAGATAACTGTAAGTGTTATCGAAACGTTTAGATTGTATAATTTAAAATACACCACTAAAAAAACCAAAAAAGATAAGTATTTTATTATGTGTGATAATGGTGAACGTTCACATTTCCATAAATTTATATAATTATTTTTTGCAAAATCACATTTTGGTAATTTGAGTTGCCTATCCTAAAGGCACTTGAGTTAACATTTCTAATTATCATAAAAGTTATCCTTCGGGTCAATCTCATATTCACTATAGAATGACCATTTTTGTTGTTAAGAGTTAAAAGAGAGAGGTTGCTAAAGCTTTAGATTGGTTCTTAATTAATTATATATTAATCCATTGTTTATGGGATTTACACTCTTCAGCTGTTTTGTTTAGATTGCTATTACGTTTAAAAGTAATTTGTTGTATAGCATTCTTCAGTTAATTAGATTAAAAGCATTTCTCTTATCTCGAAGCCATAACATCTGGGTAAGTATCCTTTTCTTCATATGTCGTAATATAAAATCATTGCTTTATCTTTTAAAAGAAGGCCTAAATGAATAACTTTCCTTATGGTACTCACCACTCACCCTTTACCCTCACCATACACCGTCATGTTAACATTAGTCTAAATAATATCCCTGTATAACGTAATGGTAATTATCGTAACGATCAGTTTGGGGTATCCATCGTTCATACATGCTGAAGACCTGTACATCGTAGGACCTTTCATTTAAGAACGGTTGGAATCACTCAAACCTCTACACTTCGCTACTTGTGTGTTGTTACTGTTTGGATCCTAGTAGTGACTCAAATTGAGAAACCGTCAACTAAAGGTTTGAGACTTTTTTTTATTTGTACTAACCTGGTAAGCTGTGCGAAGAAGGTATCAACATCCACGTTTAACCAGTAATTTTTTGACGATTCATAAAGCCTGTCCGGTAGAACTGAACGGGTATCGGATTAACAAGGAGGATTGTCAATATATGGTTCTATTGTGAATAACCCTTAATGCTTTGCTGTCTCGTACTTATTGTACGTGACAAAGAAAGATGGATATATTATGAATAATGCCTCTATTTCTGCCGAACAAAAGCGTTTGCAACTTTCACACATAATGACAAGGCAATAAGAATCAGATGCAGGTAGAATAGAAATTCAATAGGTATAATAAAATGCCAGTGGTTCTCAACACTGCTTTAACATTATATAATTTGTGAAGAAATGCAACTTTTGTATAATAAAAATAATAATCGATTACTAATTACCTATAAGTAATTTCAATTGACACCTTTCACTTATACTTATAACAACAATAACAAATACATTTTTATTATAGTTAGTAAATAATGATAATATAGATATTGCAGTTGTTTTATTTATACCTATATGTACCTACTAAATGGTATAATAATCTATTATTAATTACTTATTGTTACAGTATTGCATATTTATTTGGATTCTTTTGTAATTGGAGTACACTAAAACGTCATTACCATACTTAGGTATACAATGAACTTTCTAAATGTAAATTGAAATACCTATACTTAATCGAATATTCATTATTATGAATGGCTTTTATAAATGTTTATTATAAAAACTTGCATTCTTCCATAAATTTTAAATGTAATGTTAAAGCAGTGTTGAGAACCACTGGCATTTTATTATACCTATTGAATTTCTATTCTACCTGCATCTGATTCTTATTGCCTTGTCATTATGTGTGAAAGTTGCAAACGCTTTTGTTAGGCAGAAATAGAGGCATTATTCATAATATATCCATCTTTCTTTGTCACGTACAATAAGTACGAGACAGCAAAGCATTAAGGCGGTTTCAAGCACAATAGAACCATATATTGACAATCCTCCTTGTTAATCCGATACCCGTTCAGTTCTACCGGACAGGCTATACATATATGCTCGGCTTGCAGTTCGTTTATTTGTTATCAGGGACATCTGTTATCAATGTACCTTTCTAATTGAACTTAACCTTCATTTTCCATATCATATTAAAAATTGCTGTAAATGGTTATTAGTATATTTAGTATATTTTAATGTAAATTTTGTTAGAAATCAAATTGCTTACCCTAACTCTCTCTATTCACTGTCACGAAATTATATTGTTGTGTAGAAATTTACTTTACTATCACAAAGCCTACTATTGATTAGTTCTAACGCTAAGGTTGATCGCTTTGCGAGATCGTAGGTACAGGGTGCGTCGCAAGCGCTTGCAGCAGGACCGGTACGACGTATTCGGGTCAGTTAATTACTCGGCATTCGGTTAGGTTATGTAATAAGTACGTATTATAATTTAATTAAATTTGGTTATAACGCGAATACCACTAACTTTACTCATGTACTTCTTTAGCATATTAATAAAATATATTGGATTGTTCAAACAATATACGTTTTTAAATTAATTTATGTTTATTTCGACTCGTGGGATTTAGATTCCTAGTTTGGCAAGATAATCTTGTGGCTCCAAAGGGCCTGGCGCCTACAAAAATAAATACGGTTGAGCCTCATCGTCTCCTACATCAAAGTAGTTGAAGGTTTACCCACGCCCGGACTAAGTTGGCTGGACGATTTTATGCTACCCTCCCACAGTGGAGCTGAGTTATTGTTGCGTTGTTTTGTTTTGTGATATTATTCATTAGTTGAGGTAGCACTCTATCCAAGACGCAAACCGTAAGTAGTAAAGAAACAAATAGAAAGTCTCAAGGCCACGTCCCAATCCAAAGCGCAAACCGGAAGCCCCAAAGTTAGTATTGCTTTAGAGGAAACACCCGTTGTGTTCCGCTCGAGATGTTTCCAAGCAGTACTAATTTTGTTCTCAAGTCGGGCAAGTATTTTTCAAATATACCAACGAAGTCTTGGTGATACTATTACTGAAAACTTTACCTTGAAATTTTGTATTGAAAGGACCGTTTATGGTTCGAAACACACCGGACTAAAAATTTTACTAACTTAAATATGAAAATCCTTTATTGGCATTAGGAGAAATAATATTCGACAGAATATTTAATAATCATGTCACGGTGTAGTGATGGAGTAACATTTTCAGATTTTGTTCAAGCTGTAGATCATGCATTAGTAAAATCCGACCTGGTAAAACTTAATTTGTTAATTAATTAATCTACCTAGAGTTCCATCGATTAAAGTCATCCCCAAATGATACGAGACCTTGAAGAGGAACTCTTAACGAATAATTACATTCTTAAATATGTGACTACAATCATAATTAAATTGGGACAATAATGATTCGCAAAATTCATACTCATGTTGAGATATGAGGATGAGGAGATATAGCACCCCAGATCATAAACCGATGAAGGTCCCATATGTGGATTGAAGAGAAATTAAGTAGTTTAATTTAAATTTTAAAAAAGGAGATAAGGAAATGAGCAACTCTTGTGGTTAACATGTTACGGAAATTGTGAGGAAAAATCGAAAAAGTTAATCAAGTTAATACATTGAACAAAATTGAGATAAAATTTAAACAAAATTAACAGCTGCTTATATGTAGCTGCTCATCACAAGCGAAGTTAGCCACAAGTGTCCTTCTCTCGTCATGAGCAGCTGTAATTTTTGCCTAAAATGTATCTCAATTATTTTCAATGTATTGACTTCATTAATAAAATTTTTGAATTTTCTTACAATGTTTGGGATATAATTTTGAAGAACATAACCTCAATTTCAGTAGGATGTTAACCGAACATCCACATATGGGACCTTAGTCGGTTTATTATTCATTATTGTCACAATTTAATTATTAGGACTTTAGTTACATATTTAAAAATTTAATTATTCGCTAGAGTCCCTTTTCAAGGTTTCACGTCATTTCGGGATGAGTTTAATCCATGGAACCTTAGGTAGATTAAAACATCCGTTGTTAGTTTTCCTTCTTTTAAATTTACCTTTGATGGAACCTTAGATAAGAAGTGGTGTAAACGATTCTCTGATACGTATCTCAACACGTATTTAGATTTTGCTTCACTTTTCCCTTTTTCGATTTAATGTCATCCCAACCCTTTGTTTTGTCTTTTATCCTTTAATTAAACTTTATGAATATTTTTAAGATCTCAAGATGACAGTTATGTTGAAAATAGTTACCACCATTTGTCAGTAATGAAACATTGTGGGAAAGGTTTGAGTGTCACTATACTCTTAATTATTACACCCCTGTTTAGAGATTTTCACTATGGAGAACGAGGTGTGTCATTAAAGTAATGAGACTGTTTTTTTACCACTTTTATTCTCATATAGTTACAATTGAACATTGTCCTCTTCAAAGTAAGTGCCCTTGGAAGCCACATAGCGCCGGAGATGGTTCTTCCACTGCTCATAGCAGTGCTGGAACCAGGAAATTGGAATGGCGTTCAGCTGGTCGGTTACACTCTTTTGAATGTTGTTCAGGGTCCCAAAACGACGTCCTTGACGTGTGTTTTCAATTTCGGGAAGAGGTAAAAGTCACAAGGTATCGAATCTGGGAAATAAGGAGGATGAGGAACCACAGAAATGTTTTACTGGCCAGTAAATGGTTTATTGAAACTGCTGTGTGAGAAGGAGCATTGTTATGACGCAACACCCAGTTCTTTTTGAGGTTTTGTCAAACGACGATCTGCGCGCACAACCTCCCGGACTGTTGCGACATTTTGAGGCGTCTTTGAAACCGCTACACTATCCTCAGAGGCTTGCTGAAATTTGGTAAACGTTTCCGTTGGATTGTATCCAAGTCTGAAGCAAAACCTGATCGCAAACCGCTGCTCGAAATTCGTGTCACACATTTTCAGAACACCCACAAAAAAACCGGTTTCACTAAATCAAGCGCTACAAACAACACACTTAACCTATTCTTTGTCATGGTTGCCCTTGCTATGACTCTCGGGAGGAGATTCAAGATTGTCACTACTTTGTGAATAAACTCACGAGTAAATCTTAAATCAAACAAACTAAAAGCAAATAATACAATAAACAAACTTAGTTATACTGGATTAAATAAACCTGAAACTAAAAATGGCTCTGGTGGCCCCTGGTGGTCGAACCACTACAGTACGCCTCTGTCTTGCGAATTCAGATCACGCTCTATGGATATTACTGTAAATATGTAATTAAACAGATGTTTTAGTAATATGTCAGGTTTCCTTTACTAAAAGGATTAATTATAATGAACAGGTGATAGTATAATTAAATATGTGTAAGGTGATGTCTGGCTTACAAAGGAATTATTAACAGGTGAGTGCTGGATTTGTATTTGTAATTGAGGAAATAAATATGTTTTGATAGGAATTATTTACTAGGATAGAAAAATCGATAGTAAGGATTTTCAGAATCATTACAACCTAACTAGATGAAACTAGTACTACTAGAGTATAACATGTTTTCCTGACCCCGCCTCCAAGTCAAGTCACCAGTGTTGCCAGATCAAACATTACGCTATAGGTCTCATTACATTAATGATACACCTCGTAAATTAATTTGTTAAGTTTAGCGGTAATAATTCACAACACACAAAAATGTGTGTAAAGAAAGTTACTTCATCGAAATATAAATATGAAAACTGATAACTTTTAAAGCTTGTAAAATTCCTTTTAATACACAACTTTTACCCAATAAGTATTTTTAATTTCTTGATTGAACTTCACAGATATAGTTTAAACGTTGCCATTCAGAATTTTATAATTAGGTACTTATATTAAAACATTTTTCATTTGATACCCTAAATTAAATTTTAAGTTGAAAGCCTTTAATTGGAAGATGAAATCCCGCAATTTGTTAGCACGGCATAAATGAAAATGTTCTAAACGGGTACTCTACTCGATAAACCATAAAGGGCTTAGAGCTTTTCTGTTCTAAAGTACATAAGACAAATAAAATATTTCGCAAATGTTTCAAAATATACATCGATTGTAAGATGTTTGAAAGAAAAACTTTTATACTTAAAGATACGCCTAATCGAAAACAATTCTCATTGGAAGTATTTTCTGAAATAAAATTAATGTCTTTAAGAGTTTTCAATGCTTTTCTTCGCTTTCTGTATAGTAACTTTACCATTCTTTGTTTTTATTACCTATTCCGAAATTATTTGATTTATATCCGATCATATTTTATATTTCTAGTAGAAAGTAGGCTTGAAATATATTACTATTTAGGCCGAATTTAAGCAAAAACATTCCACACCTCTTCTATATATTATGTTATCTATTTTATCATTATTTTATTTCTTTATTAACCTAAATTTATAGCTGTGATAAGAACGATTAAAAATGCACCCGGTTAACTGCAATACATTTATCGGTTTTTATCATATTTATTGGAAAATATCCTTTAAATGTTTTGATATTTTATCCGCTATCTATGTTGTAAAATGAATCCCACTTACTCGTATAATAGTAATAATAATAATACTAAAGTCTGTCCAGAAACGAACCGAAGGAATAAACTAAAATAGTTCATTTATTTTACATAAGCGGTACACGATTTTGTATTAAATGCTTAATAGATTTCTTAAACTCCTTTTAAGATATACCGCTTCCATACTATAGCGTTACAGTGTAAGTTATTTATCACTAGCTGCTAATCCTTTAACAACGGAACGTACCTGTTGTTGAGTTCTAAAGTAGAGATCATAGGCGTGTGCATGGGTTTTGCAGACAAACAAATGACGATTGCAATGCTTTATTGAAAACTTAACTATAAAAAGTGATTTTAAAAATATCATTGTCATATGTCATTTAAATATAAAACATTTCGTATTAATTAGTATTAATTAATTTGATTGACATATCTAATCAATATTACTTCAGTTTTATCTTTTTTATCATAAAACAACCCGACGCCACTGGAATCTGCCAAACATCTTGATTTATTTCTTTGTTTCGTTTCTGGACAGTTTATAATAATGATACATTTATTTAAAAAGTCATTTTTGTACCAAATCGTCAACCAACGTAATAAATCAAATTCCTACGTCTCTACTTTCGTTTCTGCGACTCGTTTGAAGTTAAATACAAACATCACTAAATTAAATTATTCTTTTTATTTGTTGTGTTCGAAAATGTGGTTCTAGTATGGTTAGCGATTTATAATCATCTTTATTAATTAAAATACGTATCTTTTTCGTTTTAATATGACGTATTTTTATATTTATATTTTACATATACGTTTCTATAAGTTATCGTGCTCAGTAAGTGGTAATATCTTTAAGAATTGCTTAAGATGCTAGAACACAAGTACGAAATGTGGAAAAGATGAAAACGTAAACATAACCCTGCTATTAATATAACAGTTTGATAAACGTATAAAGCCAACTATGGAATACAATTTTAGTAAAGAATAACTAGGTCCTTAATAAAATTAAAATTAAATTGCCTTGAAGATGTCAAATCAGAACACCATCTAACGGTCGAAGACTAACAATGAAAAATTAAAGCTCTAGTCAAATATACTAAACAAATTTTTTTTGTTAATAATTGTAATTGGTATTTTACAGTGAAAACACAATATAGTACGTTTAATATGATTTTTAATTTTAATTTCAACTACATATGTTATATTATTATAGTACTGTGGTAACTTAACATATAACAGGTAAAGCATTTACTTCAAGATCTAGCAAAACACAGTAAAAAATTTAGACATACCAAATTAAGATTAAGAAGCATCATATCCCCTTTTTTAATTATAAGATACCAAAACCTATTTAAACGGAGACCTTCTTCTTGCTTATTAAAGTTATTAGGATGATAGTTTCAGGTTATAAACGAACATAATAATCAGTTTGTCTTGACAATATTTCCTTATATCATACTAAAAGTCATGATTTAAATTATTTAAATCATGCTCAGCTACCGCAGATTTCTCTGGTTTTGTCTCTAATCTACAAAATCTCATATGTTCTTTACGTCTTGTATCAAAGCTACGTTTGTGGTTGCAATATATACTTTTCCACGAGAACAACATTACTTATACGTTCCGAAAGATAATAATGAGTTTGAAACATCTTTAGGTGACCTTAATTTTATTATTTTATTATTGTAATAAACGTCTGTCAAATCGTCATTGTTACTACGATAGAAAAGATAATTAGTGGATTTTTAATATCTTGATAATACGTTGTAATTGACTAATGTTTTCAAAATATTTTTATTTATATGTTTTTATCTAAGGAATGTAGGATTGTTTGTAACTAATATGTATGTAAACACATGTTAGGGGGCAAGTGGCAGGCGCACGCTTAAAAATGCTTTACTGAAGGGGCGTAACAAATCATTGGAATTTTTCTTATGCGCGCTCTTGATGTAAAATGTCATTGGTCTAATGATTAATTGTGGCGAGACGAGCCACGATGAAAATATATTTTGTTACTGGGAAACTCGAGACCCGTAAATGTAAGGTTGTTACAGACGAATTCATATTTTTAAAATTGATATGTCGTGCAATAATTACTATGAAACTATTCCAACATAAGTTAGTGTTTCTTGTTTTTTTATTACTTTTGAAAGACGGGGGTGGTTTTTCGGGAGTAGAGATAGTTATGTTTGGATGCAGTGACAGCGAGCTTTTCAATCAAGCCAGATCGTGTTTGGTGTAATTAAATCCTTTCATTGTAAACAGTTTGTCTTTAAAATAATTCGTGCGTGTACATTTTTCTTTTGAATTCGCCAACAATAGGTTGTCTTTTCTTTCGGGGTTAAACCGCGTCTATTAACGATTTGTGCCTGTGATCAATTAAGGGAATATTTTTTCTAGTGTAAGTATGTATTTTTATAAAACTGAAAGCTCGGAGCAAATAGTTTTACCAGTCTAGATAACATATTAAATACCAAGCATTGTCTTGCAGAGGTATCTTATTCGTAGGCGGACTCATTAAGCTGAAATCTGTTAAAATAAAAGGACAGTACAGGGCACTCTCCCTTTGGTATTTGTGCGAATTAGCATTGTTGATTATTGTTTATATTTATAATGGTGTAAAGGTGCCTGGTGAATGGGTATAGGATGCTGCAGGTTATTAATTGTAAAAGGCAATTGCTCTTCAAAAGAGAAATACTTTTTTATTAATAAAGTGTTTGTTTCATTTGAATTAATTTAATTGCATAGTGATTCTCTTTTCTTACTAAACATGGGCCAAGCTAATTGGCTTCTCGTTGGAACAGGCTGACTTGCTCTTAACCAGTCGACCTCCGGTCGAGCCCATCGGATACCTAACCAGGTGGAATCGGCCAGAGACAGGTGGTGTCGGATTGGCCTTAATACAAAATTCTTCCGACCGGGCCAGGCTGGGCTTCAATCATTCCGACTTTGCCTATATCTATAGTATTTAGAAAGTGTTAATATAAAGGGCCATGTTTTTGTGGGTACCACATTCTTGTGCAAGTGTTTTCTAATTTTGTAATAACTAAAAATAGTGGAAGGAATTCATAATGAATTTATTACTGTGTCACAGAATCAGACTACCACTTTAAAATTAATATTTTGCAAGCTTACTTTGTGGAGTTTCATGATTATATTTAATAAATTAAAAGACGTTCTCGACCGGTTTTATTATTACATGTCGTCCCCGAGAGTTGAAAAAATTACAATTTGTAGTAACGAGTAAGAACTAGATCTTTGACCTTATTAAACCGTTTTAAAATTGATATTCCAGAACACCCTCTAATGGACGAAGGCTAATAATGAAAAATATCACAATTAAAGATAGATATGTAATTGAGTTTTGTTAATAATTGTTTTTTAGTTATGGCATTTGAAAGTAAATATTCTTGAATTTTGTAGAATCTCATTCAATGTATTAAATGAGTCAGATTGGTATTAAAATACGTTTGATCCCAAAGCATATGAAGAGTCCTACAAAAATTATTCAAAAGATGATAGACACTGTCTTTTGATTCACGGGACATTTATATTATACTTTTAAATCAATTTCATATTAATTGATACGGCGTCACAATTAAAAGTGACCGGGCTTAATTGAACTTATTCTGGTTCGTTATTGAGGGCTAAAAGTTTGAAACTGTTTATGACGAGAAAATTTGAAACTGAAGTCAGTTGTGGCAGAGATTAGAATTACTGTGTTAATTAAACTAAGATTAGTTAATTTCCATCGATAAAAATGTGTATAGTAAATCAGTTAACATATATACAAGGTATTAACAGTACTAAATCCTTTGGTAATCGTATTAAAAAAAATGTAGGCATTTGTAAAATCGATTTTGGAAAGCATCATCGACCGGGGTACATCTTTTACAAAAATCTTAATCAAGTTTTTGATGACTTCATGGAATTTGTAAACGACTTCAATTTTGTACAGTACGTTTAAACTTGAGTTGACAAAATGTAAGCTCTTCTCTTGTCCAAAGGACATTTTTAATTTTTCAACATAGCGACTGCAAGGTTACCCTTACATTTTAACCCATCGCCAAAAGGGAAGCATTTGATTTTGAATTGTCACCCGGTGGTTACAGTCTTCTTTTAAATTATATCACTAGATGCTGTTGATATCAAGATGGGCGTCTTGCATCTGTAATTTTTCAATTTAGTACAATAAATTTTTAATACTTTGAAATGTGAGTAATTTTATATCTGTTGATTTCCGTTACTTTTCATAGTTTATGTAATACTTTTAAAAACGAACTATTAATTTTTTAATGTAACATTTTCCCGCACGCCTAGCCCGGGCGTAATGAACCTAGTCACATTTTAATATTTTCACCCTCCTATCGTTTCAGGTAACAATTATATATGGACGAAAGTGGCCATAACACCTAGCGGTACTACCTGGCAGGGTAATTACGGATTATAGCGAGGTACCGCTGCAGGTATTGAAATGAAAAATGTATTTAATCAGTTCAAGTGTAAAGACCGAAGAGTGCAAGTGCAAAGGGTGAATAAATTTCGTTCAATATGTCAGTTAATTTGTTTTCAGATGTTGAAGTTATGTGAATAAATTTTCGATTTTATGGCAGTTTTAACACAATATCAAAATGAGGTTTATAGCAAATGTATTAGTATCAACACTCCTTCAAAATCAAGAAATTCGCAAACGATACGAAGAAAACACTTTTTAGAAAATATTTTACAAGATCTCAAGAACAATAAAATTAGCACTCCATTTTGTGAAAACTGTTTCCCATGCATATTCTACCACAATTAAATAATGGTTATTTTGAATTCTTGTGTTAAATATTATTATGCATATGTACTATGATAAATAAACTTCTGTAACCTAAAATCTGTCCAGTTTCATTATGTATATTCAGGTAGTTTCTTGAACCTGTGACCAGATTCGAATCGCCCCCTGGCCGTGGTGGTCTTTGTTTAATCTTCAGTCGTTTCAATATAAATGTTTACTAAAAAATTGTTACTTACTTTGAAAGTGTAACAAATAAACATTATTTCTTTTTTATACAAATTTTAAGTAACCTTTCTCTAAGTTAAAAAGATTTATTTAATTTTTACTTCCTGTTGAAACGTTTTACATTATTTTACTGCACTTTACTAAAAAAAGGATTATTAGTTCGTGAATGACCTTTTAATTTAATATTGTAATCCTTCCACGATAGTAACTTTCTAAAAATCTTTAGATATTTACACTTCGTTTAGAAACTCTCGGTAGCTAAACGATTGTCCAGTGTTAAATAACACAAGTTTACAAATTCCGGTCAACTTTTAGACCCGAGCAGATGAGAACGATTCTCAACGTTATTTGATGCCCTGAACTCAAATCTTCAATCCGTGTGTCAAGATTGGTTCTAGTTTTCGAGTTGGCGCATGGTGGCAGCACTACGTTCTTATAACGGCTGTCAGTTGACGACGTTGCATTAAACATCATTTGGAATTTGTTTTTGTGCTGTGATCGTGCTTCAGAACCTGTGAAAATGCAGAGACGTTGCAAACTTGATTCAAAGTGTTTTTGTTAAGTTTGTGGATGTTATATGCTCGGTAAACGTGGAAAAATCATGACAAATTCACTCAAAGATGCGTATTTACTTCGGTTTTCCTGTACGTAAACACTGACAAGCCATGGGTACCGAAATTGTTTTGTAACGCGTGCAGAACAAAGCTGTACAAGTGATCACTTGGTGAAAATGTACACTTTTTATTTTCTGTGCCAACGTTATGGAGAGAACAGAAAAATCATGTAGATGATTGCTACTTTTGCTCGATGAATGTCGTCGGTATAAATGCAAAAAATAGCACACTATTAATATTCTGACGTATCATCAGTGTCGAAGCCAGTTCGACGTACAGACTGTGATCCATTCCTAATTTGTCCAGGTAAAGTGCAAAAAATGCCTTAAGAACTTCATCTTGATCACTGGCGAGCAGAGTTGCTTGCATCACGGTTGCAGGAATGGAAACATCTTGACCCTGAAACTCACGTCACTATATATAGAAATCACGCGATTTTACCATTCTTTAAAAAAGAAAATGACATGTGTTTCTGCAATGATATCAAAGTTTATTTGATGTGATGAATACATCATAAGATCGAAATGAATGGCGTTGGTGCATAGATGGTTCTAAGTACAGTTTAAAGGTGGCTCTTCTCCACATTGGAAATAAAAAACCATCCATTCCGATTGCTCACGCGGTATAAACTAAGAAATGCTGCGACACAAAGACAATGAGCCTCAATGGAAAATTTGTGGCGATCTAAAGGTTGATAAATAAATTAATTGTACTTAATTTCCAAATATTAATTGATTTACATATTTATTACAGGTTATTGGTCTATTGGTTGGGATGCAATCTGGATTCACGAAATTTTGCTGTTTTTTGTGTCTGTGGGACAGCCGTGCGGTTGATCATCATGTGAGAAAGGTGTGGAGTCGTACCCATTATGAGCCAGGACAACAAAACGTGTCCTCTGTACCACTTGTGAACCCACATGACGTTTTATTGCCACCTCTTCACATTAAAATTGGCCTTATTAAGAGCTTTGTCAAAACGCTCAATCGCGAAGGATCGGCTTTCCAGTTCTTAACCAAGTTGTTTCCAAAACAGTCATACGCAAAAATCAAAGAAGCAATATTTGTCGGACCTGATGTTCGAAAACTAATGGCTGACGCCAAGGTTACAAAATGTTTAACGCCTGATAACAGCAGCAGCATGGGCATCGTTTCAAAGTATTGTTCACAACTTTCTCGGTAAGCACAAATCACCGGATTACAAGCACGTAATCGACAATTTATTGCAAAATTACCACAAGATCGGAGCTCGAATGTTTCTCAGGATACATTTTTTGCATTCACATCTTGATTTTTTCCCACAAAACTTGAGCGACACGAGCGACGAGCAAGAGAGCGGCTACACCAAGATATAGGGAAAATCGAAAGGCGATACCAAGGATTTTGGGACAAACGCATGATGAGCGATTACTGCTGGACCCTAATGCGTGAAACAGATCCCAAGCAGTATGAAAGACTCAGTTCAACCTCTCTTCATTTGTGATTTATACATTCAATAAATGGCCGTTAATGGTCAAAAATAGTAAAATAATGAATTTATTGAATATTCAGCCTCCCAATTCCCCTTATAAGCAGCTTTTGGTTGCTCAGGTCCAAAACCGTGTATACTTGTGTAATTATTCTTGTTCCTCCTTTTTCAGAATCTTTCACCTGCTGATTTGGTGCTCTCCGTCTACTTGCTGGCATCATTACTAGGATGCCAGCAAGTAGTAGCAAGTAGGAGGTGGTGATCTAACTGATCACAACTTTATTCCGTCCAAAATTTAAATTGTCAAAGGTTCACAAATATTGCCACTCACAATATGAATTATACTGCACAGTCAAAGGGATATAAATACAATACAAAATAGGGATCTTTTCAAGTTGTGTTTTTGGACTAGTGCCAGTAATGCTAAGCATGATAACAAATGCCGATCCCCAAACCTAACACAAGTATTACAGGATAGACCGTATAAGTAGTATACCGACACTTTAACTTTCACTTTTTTACGTCAAAAGCCCCGCCCCCTGGGACACTTTAACTTTCACTTTTTTTTATATGCCCACGTGCGGATCGTATTTTTTCACCCGTATGGCTTCTTTTCGGAGGCCATTTTCAGCCATTGATGGAATTTGCACCTAATTAGAGCCCTTTTGGTTGTGTTAAGAACCTTTTTGTCAGTTCATTCCTTTTTATGCCTTCTTCTCCGGGGTCATTTTCAGCCCCTTGGTGGAATTTTCACCCTAATTTGGTTGTATTAAGAGCCTTTTTGGCAGTTCAGCCTCTGGAAGGTAGGCAAATGCGTGCGCATACAATGTTCTGAATGGAGGTCCTAAGCATAGCCCCTTTCACCTGATTAGTTTCTGATTGGTTCTTAGCCTCACCCAGCTTCTGAGCTCTGATTGGAGTCTTAAGGCTCTGCAATGGTTACGGCGGAAAATTTGAAACTTTCTAATAAGAGGCTGTAATATAACTTGTAAGACAGCTATAAGAACTTATGTTAGGTTTGCGCCCTCTTGTCGTGGCCCCCTTGTTTCGGAACTTGAGTTTGCTTGTAGGCCCATCTAGTGATGTATGGACTAATGAATATTTTTTTTGTAATAAAAGTAGCGTCACTCAGCGGCAGGACTAATTAGGGTTTGTTTGTGGCGCCATCTGGTGGTGTATAGACTAATGAACATTTTCTGCAATAGAAGTTGATCATGTACGTCTCTCTGTCTTGGCTCTTTCTCAAACAAACAAATCAATCAATCAGATCAATCAATCAACTAAATCAATCTCAATAAAAACCAGATAATACCTTCCGGTTTACGAAAACCAACTTAAAGTTCAAAAATACTGATTTGGTTTAAATAATTACAGCTTGCTTGCTCAAAATCAGGCACTGTTCAAAATACCAACTTGCTATAACGGAAATAAAAGACATAAGGTTTTAACGGTTTATTAATTGTTTTATCGTGCTTATTTTTTAACATCAAGATAATCCTATTTTGTTGTTATATTTTAAATATTTACTAAAACCAACCCGCGCATCGTGCATTAACAAATAGTTTGATGTATATCTATAATGTCTCACTTAATTGCCGCTCATTTATTTATTTTAAAGTAATTTGTGTGCGCGCGTGTGTGTGTGTGTGTGCGCGCGCGCGTCTACGCATGTGTGCGCGTGTGTGCGTGTGCGTGCATTTGGGCTATCGGGCGTGCGTGCGTGCGTGTGTGTGTGTGTAATTGAACATACAAATAAGTCGCATAATTTTTTCGAATGTGTGCTGACCGCTTAGATAGAGAATCTGCTTGTATAAAAAAAACACTATTGTTGACGGCTCATTGCTACTTTCCTGTTCATGTAAAATGAAGTTGTATAACTGTTTAATAATAACTGCATTCCGTAAAAATAGTTTTATCATATAGGTGAAATCTTTTAAGTGTATTTTGTAAATATAAATGCATATAAGGTGGCTGTAAGTGGTCTGCGAAAGGGGAAAGGGCAAATACGAGTTGCAGTAAGGTGATACAGATAATTAGGTTTGTATATTTACATTCTACAAATTACTTAATGATGGGAGAAACTAATAGCAAGTTTTATATCAACTATTCATAAGTAAAAACACAAAACGGGTTTAGTAAACTGTATAAAATATTTCAATATTTAGTTTAGTTCTCCAACATAGTTATTATTAGAAGAGTCTAAAGAAAAACACATCTGAAGGTATGCGTATTATTTTTAATATATATTTTACTTGATATTATTCACAAAAATGCCAATAAAGATTATAATGTGTTATTATAGGAGGAGGCTGTCATAAACCAACCAACTCTGCATCAGCTCTTATTCTACTCGATCTCTACTCATTTGTTTAGTTAATTAGATAAAGGTGTGAGTGTTACGCTATTTTTTAGTAAATTAATTAATAGTATTATGCGGTACGTATTTGTTGATTTTATTTAAAGTTCGTAGTTATTGATTTGCATGTAATAATAAACGATTAAAACCTTTTGTCTTTTATTTCCGTTATAACAATTTGGTACTTTGAACAGTGGCTGATTTTGAGCAAGCAATCTGTAATTAATTAAACCAAATCAGTATTTTTGAACTGTAAGTTGGTTTTCGTAAACTGTAAGGTATGATCTGGTTTTTATTGAGATTGATTTAGTTGATTGATTGATTTGTTTGTTTGAGAAAGAGCCGAGAGACGTGTATGATCAGTTGTTATTGCAGAAAATGTTCATTAGTCTGTACACCAGTAGATGGCGCCACAAACAAATCCTAATTAGTCCTACCACTAAGTGACGCTGCCTTTATTACAGAAAAAATATTCATTAGTCCATACACCACTAGATGGACCTACAAGCAAATTCAAGTTTCGCAACAAGGGGGCTACGACCAGAGGGCGCAGACACAGGTTCGTATAGCTGTCTTGCAAGTTATCATTTGAGCCCCTTATTAAAAAATTTCAAATTTCTCGCCGTAACCATTGCAGAGCCTTAAACCTTCAATCAGAGCTCAGAAGCTGGGTGAGGCTAAGATCAATCAAAAACTAATCAGGTGAAAGGGGCTGTCCTTAGACCTCCACTCAGAACATTGTATGTGCACGAATTTGCCTACCTTGCAGGGGTTGAACTGCCAAAAAGGCTCTTAATACAACCAAATTAGTGCGAAAATTCCATCATGGGGCTGAAAATGGCCCCGAAAAGAAGCCATAAAAAGGAGTGTACTTACAAAAAGGTTCTTAACACAACCAAAAGGGCTCTAATTAGGGTGAAAATTCCATCAAGGGTTGAAAATTGCCTCCGAAAAGAAGCCATAGGGGTGAAAAAATACGATCCCACGTGGGCATATAAAAAAATGTGAAAGTTAAGTGTCCCAGGGGCTGAGGCTTGTGATGTAAAAAAGTGAAAGTGAAAGTGTCGGTATACTACTCGTATATCTTTGCATTTTTAATTCGAAACCGATATTTTTACCGTGTTAATATTATTATTATTTTGTAAGACTTGTTTCTAATATTTGTAGACTTACAACGGACCATAGAAAAAAAAGTTTGGAACTGTCTTGAGTAGTGTATATTAACTTTCGAAACAATGCAGTTTCCGGTTATACATCTTCAACGTAAAATGTGTAAATCAAATTAAATGATA
Source organism: Vesta saturnalis (assembly GCA_036346205.1). Classification (NCBI taxonomy): domain Eukaryota; kingdom Metazoa; phylum Arthropoda; class Insecta; order Coleoptera; family Lampyridae; genus Vesta; species Vesta saturnalis. Next base: position 3,376,229 of record JARFJB010002010.1, on the reverse strand, counting down.
ATTCATTGCAAGGTACCAGGAGTCTATTTTCCTTTCGCGCCTTTTCTTTATCTCATACACTCAAATTAAGGCAAAGGAAACGTGTTGCAACCTTGGTATTCCTGCAGGAAAGTCATATTAGTCTTTATTTTATTAAAAATGAAAACTTAATGGTATTCCACATAGCCCAGAATGTTACGCTAGGATATTAAACATTGATAATGACATATTTTGTAAAATAATGACGTTAATAATGTTTTTATCTTTTATAACTCTTTTTACACAAATCGTCACAGTAAGAAGCTCGGCAATAATACTTAAACCGTTCTTTTTTGGATTTGGCTCGTTAAATAAAGAGCTTATTCGTAAATGAGCTGTGCGTTAATACTAAGGTTTAAAAGATAATGTAATAAACATAATGGATTATTTATGTAAATTTGGGTAATTCTGCACCTTTAGTTTTTTTAAATTCAGTTTATTGAGATAATACATTTGCATGATTCGTCATGCATTTTCGGTTATGTCATTTTGCCTTAGAAACCATAATACCTGTATATAGTCATCCAACATTCTACTGGTTTAGTTTTTCAATACCTATGAAAACATTTTTTTATCTTGATGAATATACTGAATGTGTTTTATTTACAAAACGTATGATGTCGTCACCACATGACCTTCCTTATAGTCAGTTATCAATTAACCTTATCAAGATTTAACTTTTAATGTCAGAGTGAATCTACCCAATGCCATAGTAACATGTTTATAGCATAAGTATTCATGTAGTTTTATTTTTTCGATACATTTTATTTAAAATATTTTCTTGAAAAAAATGTATGTTAATACCTTTTCAATTCTTTACTGAAGTAAACTATGCGCAACCGTGAGCCGATATTGCTGATTAGTTAAATTATTATCATTGGTGGGATTAAAGACGAGATCCAATTTAATTATACAAACATTCTGTTTTTGCGAAACCAAAATGCTCGAGGTAGCAGTTCACGGTTCTTTTTGTTCTGCATACTTTTTAGGATAGTAGATTTCAATAATTTAATAGTTTGATTTTATTGGGTATTCAATATTTTAGCTAGTGTGCAGTGTGACGCAGTTTTTATGGTTTCTCAGGGTGTGTCGTTTTTGAAGTCCTGAACTCTTTAAACTCAAAGCCAACTTGATAGAAGTGGCAATATTTTCAGAAAAATACGAATTTTCAGTTATTTAAAAGATAGATTCCAAGTATTATTTATCAATGAGCTGAAAGTATGTACTACCTTGTCCACCAAATGGTTCCAAATCTCAATGTCAAAACAACACTTCGTAGAAAAACTTAGAAAATTAGATATTTTGAAGTTATTGAATTGTAATTTTGTTAAAACCAATTAGAAAGGTTTATCGTAAAGTAAAAATTAAAGGCCATGGTAAGTGTTAGACATTATTGTACATACAAAGGTATTTAACTTTAATTACAATTGCAGGTGATAATATGAAATATGGTTTCAAAAATACCACCTTGACCCCACAGGTGGATGAAAATTGAAAATGTGATTAATGTAAAATGTTGATTTTTACAAAGGTATATGTCAAGATTTACACGTAATTAGTAATGATTATAACATATGTAGGTTATGTAATTACGAACTTCGAAGATCTTCGAATATGCACAACTGTAATTGTAATAGCTAGTAATGCTGTGACCTTCCAGATCATTAAATAAATTTTACTGCAATTAATTGGTATGTATTTGTGAAATACATAATTATGTTGTAGTAACGCATTGATTAAATAAAAGACTACGATTAATCTGTATCCGAACTATCACAATCACTTGTAACGTTAATAATCATTTCGTCTACTATAGAATCTAGAACTTGCTCACGGTTATACCACTGTTTTATTATCTCCTCTGCATGGCGTACACAATTAGCCCAAATATGTTGATTACATTGTTGTAAAGCTTCGTTCCACATACTAATTACATTTTCGTCTTTGTAGCATCTCTTCATATGTGCTTGTCATAGTATCCTTTAAAATGTGTCCATATTAGTTCAATTCCATTGAATTCACAATGATAAGGTGGCGATCTTAATACTTCGTAACTCCTTATTCTTTCTTCTACCTCATATCGTTTTACTGTTCGTTGTGATTTTATTAACGAATAGAGCTCGGTTTTGAATGAGGTGGGATCATAATTAATGTTATTTTTTATTAACCAACAAATCATGTTCCCTTTCGTCCAAGACGATGTTGGTAGTTTTTCGACTAACATGAAATGGTACGGCGCATTATCCATATAATTTTTACTTTCTTGCTAAATAAGAAAGTATTACGGTCGAAAAAAAAATCGAAAAAAATAAATTGCGTTATTTTGATGTTTTGCGACTACCTGAACCGGAAAAACAAAATGTCTGTCTGTGTGTCTGTGGTCACTCGTCAGCCGAAACTATACGGACGATTTTGATGAAATTTGGAATGAAGGCCTACGAGACAATTATGTCGACAAAATAAGCTTTAAACGCAACGGGGGGTGAAAATAAGGGTGTTGTTTTAGGGGCAAATTTTCATATTTTGGCATAGAAGATTGAACGTCAGGTCATCAATAACTCGCATGAAATGCAATTTTTTGCAATTTTTTTAAAACTTACAAAACTGAATATGGCTGCAATTACAAGTACATATACTTTTTTTTTGTAAAAATATGTATTTCGGATATCGTTCAAGATATAATAGAATTGGAAATAGGTATGCGTAGTTAAATAAAGGTTCTTTAAAGAGATTTCTTTACGTAATAAATTATGGTATACATTTTCCTACGTTTAAGGGGTCAAACGTAAGCAATTATTCGAAATTGATTTATTCAAAGCTCCCTCCAAGCATTTTTTTTTTGTATTTTCTAGGCAAACAGCCACTCTTATTGAATGTAACTAACCTGAATCTTCTAAAGCCACTAGTATAGGAGACATGAATTTTCAATTATTTAATATTGATATTATTATAACGTTCTAACTATTTTGTTAACAGGCTTCGGATTTTGAAAATAAACTTTGTTCATTTATGCTAATGAAATGATATTATCCTGATGGAAACAGTACTTCGGTTTTTCTGTAAATTGAAAACATTCCTCGTATTGCTGGTATAACATACATATACTTTTACTTTATTTGAAAGGGAGTGAAATTTGTTTTAAAATAATATGAAACAGTCCATAGTTATCTTGAAAGATAAGCGAGATATCTGTTTTTTATTTTCAACCTACATATACATATGTAGGTATAGAAGGTTATGCAATCGACTTTTCTTTCACTATCGCTAAAATTTTTGACCAAGTTTCGTCAAGATCGGCCATGATTTCTGGATGTCTCGGGGAGGGGGGGGGGGTTATTAGGGTCAGATTTTGGTTTTTATTAAATATTTGTTAAGCAGCTGAATATTTCAACAATAATAACTATAAATCTTTTACAATCATATGCTTGAGGTTTTCGTACACTCTTTACATCGCCATCTTGTAATGACTTTTTCCGGATTTCCTTTTGAGTAGATCCATGTTTCGTCAATAAAAACTGCTTGCCTACGAATTGGTGCATTGATTTCTCGCATGTATTGTTTCAAAAACTGTGTTCTCATTTGAGCTATACATATTTTTTCTAACAAGCTCTTCGATTACACTCTTTCTGGAACTTGAACCCCATTGTATGTAAGGTACGATTTAAACTTCTATCACTTAACCGAATGTGGGTGTTACGAATTTCTGCAGCTGTGACATGTTTTTCTGTAAATAATACAATTTAGACTAATGTAGAAGCTATGCATAATTATAATACACTCACTTTGTTTGTACATATTATATAAGGTGTTCCTGATGAACATTTTCGAGGTATCTACAAGATTTTCGGATTTAACTTTCTTACGTGGCCGTGTTTTACCCGGACTAGACTCGAGACTTGATATTTTTCACTGTTGTGAGGCATTTGCTACTCGGTGTAAATTTGAGATCACTATTAATTGAGCTTAAGACAATTCAAAAACACCTACCTCTTGGACACTAGAAAGCAGTATTAAAGGGCCGTTGTTTGCTTTGTCCTTTTCAAAATATTGTAATAAATTCAGCAAAAACCGTTGTGCATGCGTATCCAAGGATTTACCTTTTATAATAGCGCCGGGGAGAGGTGTCTCATGATAGACTCGAGAACAACAAAACTTGAAAGTCGTATAGCCGTTTTGCAATAAAAAAATGTTAAATTGTCATTATTTCAAAAACTACAATTTTTTGGAATATACACTCTTATACAAAGTCACCCTTATTTTTAATGCTAAATAAGATAGAATTAAACAAATAGGGGGTTTCTATTAAAAAAAAATAACTTTATAGGTTTTTTTGAATCTACTTTTTATTGTCCATTTTTGATCACCCTGTATGAATGTATTACAAAAATATCAATACAGCCCATTAGAGTAGCATTTCCAAGGAAACCAACCATAACTAATTGATAAAGGCTTCGTTTAGAAAAGATTTCCACCTATGTTTTGACCTGCAAACGTCATCTTTGACAAAAAATTTGAAATTAGTCAAAAATGATTAGACTTATGTATAGGACATTATACATAAAATGTGTCTAAAATTGTATGTAGAATCTAAATATGTAATAATGTATAGGGTTTTCTATTTAAAAAAAAATTTTAAATTACTTCTAAGCTTTTATGATCTACCCTGTATAATTAAAAATATTTTTGGAATATGCACCAGAACATATCTTACAACTTTTGTATTTAATTTTTTTTGTATCTCTTTAAATAAAGGAGATATGGGACTTTGTCACACTAATGCGCCACCCTGTATGTATGTATGTATGTTGTCAAACTGTTAACTGAGATTTTTTAAATCGGTTATATTATTAACTAATAATAAATCTCATTTTTAACATCCAATACAGCGTATTTATTTATGACAAAATCAGTTATTTATAAGTGGCTTCGATAACCAAATTACAGTCTTGACACTTATGACGCAGTGAGATCTGTCGGCTAAAAACGATACTCCACAATTAATCAAACTTTTCGCACTTCATTCGGGCACTGCTACTGCTAGCTAATTCGTTTCTTATTGAAAATTATTAACATAATTAATTTGTAAAACAGATCCAAAACGAAATTTTGTTGACCCTGTTTCGGTTCTGATAATCGTTTACAGTTGTACAATATATTTTTATCATATGACTACTCACACTCGGTGTGCTTTACATGCCAGAGTAAGTGCGAACAGACCTTAAACGAAATTCGACTTTATTTATATGAGTGGATGGGGATTTTTAAGACTTTTAGGATGATAAATCCCGAGATATTCGAACAATAATTTTATTTAAATTTGACAGCGCGGCTTAAATTTGAAAATAACCTAGAAACATTGACGATGTTTTGTTGGTATTCAAAATTACTAACTATATGAACCAATAACGACATACGTTTTTAGAATCTTAAACCATGCTTTACTAAAAGATGAGTCATAAGACACCTCTCGCCGGCTCGGCTTTATAGACATTACGAGGTTTCGGAAAAACTAACAAAGATGTTGGAATAAACGTAAATGATTGAACAAAGGGAAGAGTTCTGAAAAGAACTGTTTTGAAAATGTATAATACAAAATGAAATGTGAAAACGTAGGAAATATGAAAGAAAGTAACAAATGGTAACAAGCAAAAGGAGGTTATGTCATAAGAATAACAAATTAGGTTAGGCAAAGGAGCATTTTCATAATCATATTAAATTACAAGTATTTATAGGTCATCTGTTTTCATTATGTTTAAACAGTCGATAACATACGTCGGTTGCTAAAAATCCATTTGAAATGTTAACCATCCTTTTTTTATGTATACTTAAATTTGCGATGGCAAAATAAACGTTTTATTTAGCTAGGTGCGCGTATCGATGACGTTGGTCAATTCTTTGGGGCCAAGATTATAGGATGTTCCACTACAAAATATATAAAAAATTAATTTTCGCACAGAGTGAGTAAGAGCTGTTAATATTGTCAGTCATTCGCTGTAAACCTTCTTGAGCAACTTTTAACAAAATTGTTGATTTGTTTTACGTCTAAATAAAGTAAAGCAGTATGTCACATAATTCGTACACACGATTGTCGTATTTATACCAACTCAGATTTTAGTCATATAAAGTTGTTGGTGTTTCATACTTTTGCTATTGAATTAATTAAATGAGTTTTTTGAACTGAAAAAGTTTACACGTGTTACATCCATACGGGGATACACTATATAGTATTTTGTAAATTAAAATATTTTATTATCTGTGCTGCAGTACACGAGAGATCTATTTGAACAATTATTTAGTACGTTTTTTTTTTTGCTTATCTTAGTTTAATTTGTTTTTTTTTTGTTACAAGTAAGCAGTTGAATATTGTAATTTGTAATAGAACCGTGAGTAATGATAACGTCCAACACATTTCTTGTAAACATTTTATTTCATTGCACTTTTATTCGTTTTGTGCTTCTCATCTTCGAATATTAAATAATTATTTACAAGTTGTCAAAAACTTGCGTTGAATTTCACTGTGTAGTGTGAACCCCATAAACACAAAAAATTGGCACGGTTCTTATTTTTTATTATACAGGGAGGCCGACTGGAATCGATAACTCTTTTGCTAAAGATTTACAAAAAATAACAACTAAACTAAACCTAATTCTTTTAAAAATGTTTGATTTTTGAGCATTTTCTTGAAATTTTCAAATGAAACGGTAGTATATATTCAACATTGACAAGAAGCTGACCCAATATTAAACAATTTGGTGAACATTTACAAAAAGCTGTCAAGAAAAACTTACGTTGCAAACAGTTGCAACAGCTTGCAATTTAATAAACAACGATGTATATTACAAAACTATAATAGCAATGGGCAATCGGCACAAACGGCAAGAGCAAATTAGTTATGAATAAGAGGATCAAAGCTTCCATTTTTCAAACATTCGTAAATTAAAATACTTATATTATTCTTGCGGCAACTTAAAACTATATTAAAATTAATATGGATTTTAGATTGTATTTAATTGTTTATTTGTTACAACGTAAGCAGTTGAATATTGTAATTTGTAATAGAACCGTGAAATAATGATAACGTCACTAATTTCTATAGTAATACATTTTATTTACATAATGCAAACATTTTATTATCGTTTTGTCATTTAATTAAATTCGAATACTTTATAATAAATTAATAAATTACAATTGTCAAATAATTGCTTGAATTTCACTGTTAGTTAACCCATAAACACAAATAATTTATTTGTTACGTATTTATTATTATACTTAATTGGAGGCACTGAATCGCATTAATCTTTGCTAAGATTTATCAAATGTAAATAACTATACTAATACTTAATTCGTTTCATATATATGAATGTCTTTAAATGTTTGATTAAATTAGCATTTTCTTGAAATTTTAAATGAGTAATGTTCAACATTTGAAAAACTGACCAATATTATATAGAATTTGTATACATTTATTCAAAAAGCTTGTCTAAAAATTTTAATGTTGAAATGTTGCAAAGCTTGTTGTAATAGAACAACGGATTTATTACAATAACTATAATAGCAATCTATTCTTTGCACTAGCAAGAAATGCAAATTGTTCAGAAATAAGCATTAAGTGTCAAACTAGTCCATTTTTTCAAACACTCCGTTATAATCTAACACGAGTACTTATTTTACTTCTTATTGAGGGGAACTTGAACATATCTAATGCTCATTACTGATCAGCAAATAATCCATATTGCATACTACAAGTTGATCATCAGAATAATAATGTGAGTGTATCCCATTTGTTATAGTTTTTCTGAAAAACGAACGATGGCGTTTTTGAATTGCCATAGCCTACTTTGTTTTTTAGATATAGACTTTTGAATTCAAAATTAGGTTGATGGAGGTGATAATATATTGAGGAAAGTACGTATTACTCAGTTGTTAAGATAGATAGATATCAAGTATTACGTATTTTCGAGAAGGAGTTTGGCTGACTGACAATATACAGTATGTCCAAAATTGGTCTGTACAGTATTGCTATCTTGGAAACTATAAGAGATCAAAAGACGGTTAAATAGAGAAAGTTTTAGAGAATTTTGAGCCCACTAAAATTCCATTCCGAAATCAAGGCTATCTCAAATATTTTTCAAAATATTCGAAAAAAAATGAAAATCGACAATTTTTATTTTTAGCTATATCTCTTTTATTTGAACAGATATAAAAAAATAAATTACACTTTGCCATTGCCACTTTTTATCCTCTATTGATTGGTGACAGAAAAAAATTAATCCGACGTTTCGTCGATTAGAGACCATCATCAACTTTATTTTTTCATATGGGGCGGAAATTAGCTAATGGTATAACATGATTCATTTTTTTATTCTAAACCGAACGATGTATAACACTTAATGATAATTCGACGTTTCGACCCTCATTCTTGACATTTTCAAATATTTCTTTTTTTTTATGAAGTATCAAGTATCAAGTAATCTCTTATGAACAGTAGCTCGTCGGTAACTATTTATTACGATATCGAAAAAGCCTTTCCAAAACTTGTCTTAAAAGTACTCAAATGTTTACTTGGTATTCATAAATAAATTGCTCAAACAAAGGTGTGAAAATAATGGGGAATATTCAAAAAAACATATAGTAGCTATTAGGGTATTATGTTAAATGTTACTCATTTAAACCATAAAATTATGACTAAAAGGTAATTAAAAAACATTTTTAGCAATGAATCATACATTTTACAACGCTACAATATCAAATAAGATATCAAAAAAGTTATTTAAAAATATTATAGGCAACTTCAAACTTCACATTATAAAATTATTTTCGTATTTACAGGGTGTTACATACTACCAGAGTGAATAAACATACTTTTTTTAAATGGGACACCCTATATATTATTTCAAATTTAGATTAAGCTCATCTCCCCTATACTTCCAATATAGGGTTTCATTACGTTATACAGGGTATTTCAAAAGTTATGGTCAATTGTACACGAAAATCATTCTCAGTTCAACGCCCTGTATACCCTATACAGAACAACCTAACAATAATTTTCTTCAGGCATAACTTTTTGACATTGGTACAGTGTTATGAGAAAGTGCTATTTATTTATTATTGCACCAAGTGAATATAGTGCTAACCAAAACTCGAACACATGATTTTGTCAATTTTTTCAATTGAATCACCCTGTATCTTATTTTAAAAAATGAAAATACACTTATGTTCTTTCATTTTTATTAAGCTAAAATCGTTAATTTGTGAGATATTTTCAATTTAATAACAGAAAGAGATTTTTTTTAAATTTCTATTATAATAAGTTAGCCGTGATTAATTTTATGTGTTTTGTCTTAATTATCGATGTTTTTTGAATTTTTTATAATAATTTGTCACATTTTTATTTGTTCACGGCTAACTTGTTGTAATAGAAATTTTTCAAAAAATCTTTCTGTTATTAAATTGAAAATATCTCAGAAATTAACGATATCTATGGGGAATGCTTAATAAAAATAAAAGAACATAAAGGGTATTTTCACTTTTTAAAATAAAATAAAAAACAAAATCATGTGTTCGAGTTTTGGATAGCCCTATATTCAATTGGTGCAATAATAAAGAAATAGCACTTTCTCGTAATACTGTACCAATGTCAAAAAGTTATGCCTGGAAATATACACATACACCATCTTTATTCTTGACGAAAATCCGCTACTATCTCTGCAAGCTCACTCACCTTTAACTGGCACGACGTGTAAAATTAATTAAAACTTAATTTCTAAAATTCGCGCTTTTCATCAACTCCAAAATAAGATTATTTTTAAATTCAATCTTTGTTACGCGGTAAATTCGCCTCAAATCTATTGAATTTTCACCACTACATGTCTTTGTATATTGACGGTCAACAAATTCTTTCGAAGCCCTTACAGCAAGACTTTACAGCTAGCGTACATATTACACCTTATTTTCCGGTACCGGTACCGAGCTGGTAGCGTAGTGGTGACACGACCTGATTAGCATTCGGGAGGTAATGGGTTCGATTCCCCTTACCGTCTACCTTGTATGAGGTTTTTTCAGGGGTTTTTCCTCATACACATGCAGCGGCATGGTCACTGCGTATATGCACACCATGTGCAGCTACTTATGCGAATGCTGGCGTAGTATTTTCCCCCTCAGAACCCTAACTCTGTTCCTTCCGATCCTATCCTGATCACACCCATCCTTAATTCCACCATGCATATATACGTAATGTATGTATGCTGGAAACCCATGATTGTGGCTGAAGGCGCTCGGAAAGCTCGAACAGCCCGCCCTCCCCCTTGGGGAGGCAATGAAATACGTGACGCTTTCCTTTTCCTTTCCGGTACCGGTATTCATTTTTTGAATGAGAACAACGATATATTGAGAAGCGATTACCCCAGCGGTTACTGATTAATGATCTTTGAACTAATTCTTGACTTTTCTGTGTACGCTAGCATGCACTGGAATTTAGTTAGAAAGCTTTTGGATTTTTAAATGCTACATTTTTCTATTTATATTTTATATAAATCTATACGTTTCGATAACGATTACAGTTATCATCCTCAGTAGTGGTAATATCTTTTAGAATTGTTTAAGATGTTACAACAAATTTATGAAATATGAAAAAGATGAATAGCTAAACATAAGCCTGCTATTAATATAACAGTTTGATAAATGTATAAAGTCTACTGTGGTATATAATTTTAGTAGAGAATAACTAAATCCTCAATAAAATTAAATATTGTTGAACTGCCGTTTTTGCGTTTTCATCTTTTTCATATTTCATAAATTTGTTCAAACATCCTAGATAATTCTTATAGAATTACCACTACTGAGGTCGATAAATATAATTGTTATCGAAACGTAAAATATAAATATACAAAATAGTATATTAAAAAACGAGTTTCATTAGACCAGTCTTGAAGCACGAATTAATGTTTAAAAAAACGAGTGGCTTACCCCCCAGATTTTTTAAAGAATGAGTGTTTCAAGGTCGTATGAAACACGTTTTTTACTTTTTATAATTTAGCCTTTTTTGCCGTTTTTAAACAAAAAATTTTAATTTAGTTGATTTAGGGATTTTTGTGGCGGTTGGTAATGCCTTAATTTTGAAAGTGAACATTCGATCTAGTCGCCTTGTGTTTTATCCAAATTCTGTCACAAAACACGAAAATGGAAGATAAAAAGATAATCTTGCTTGTACGCCCCTTGAAATACGTGAAATTGAAAATATGCGGTCGCGAATTTGCTTGCATGAAAGTTTTCCACTGGACGCATCCTGTTTTCGACACAGTTCGTAAGTGATATGCATGACATAATTCCGGATCAAGCTTTGCCAACCTAAAAATTTTGGTAAAATGTTCCGCGAATTAATGGCTATAATAACATCGGAGATGATGTCGCGTTTCTTAATATACTATTAAAGAATCAAAATGGAAGTAAATTACAAAAACACCATTAGAAAATCCAAAAGCTAAGTATTTTAATTATGTGTAATAATGGTGAAAGTTTACATTTTATTTTTTTATTTTTTATTATAATGTTGACTTAAGGAAATTGTACACTACAGTAGAGAATACCCTGTATCGCTTTCGGAAGATATAAATATAACATTTGGAAGTATAAAAAGTATTATATCTAAATTTGTATAAATATCTACATTCAGATTATACAAGGTGTGGCGCGAAGAGTTTTGATTAAAAGTAATGGCAGATACAGTTATGTTAAAAATCTGAAATTACGAACAAAGTTAACGTCTACTTCCGGTATAACCGGAAGTTCCACATTCAGGACAATATTATATTTGAACTCGGCGTCATCCAAAACCTACAGGTTCGTAATTTCAGATTTTTAACATAACTGTATCTGCCATTACTTTTAATCACTCTTCGCGCCACACCCTGTAGAGAACCTTTAGCAAAGTTAAGTTATTTTTTAGGTGCAATCGAAAGTTAACTTAAGAAGAAGTCTATATTAATGCACATATACCTAAGAAACCGATTTTAGAAAAAAGCAACCTGCAATGTACAGTGTGTCGCGATTCGATGGTTTTTCGGGGTATCTCAGGAACGCTTTGAGATAGGAAGTTGCGGTCTTTGCGTTCCTGTGCTACTTTTTTATGAAACGAAAGACGGACTAAACAAAATTTCTGTGACGCGCTTCATTTTTGAAAATTTGTCATTTTGTCCCCCCCCCTCTTATCACTGTTAGCAAGTAACATAGAAATAAAGTGAGAACTGATACTGATAGATATTTTTACGTAGAATCAAGTAGCGTACGTAATTTTTCTATAATTATTGCCATTTCTTCAAGATAACCCGAACTTACCTTTTTTAAATGGGACACCCTGTATATTTTTTTAACATGTGATTCCATTTGTCCTCGGCTTTCCAAAAATATATAAAACTGTATAGTTCTTTGCAACATTAATGTTAAAGTTTACATTTTTAATGGTTGACCAGGGCGGAAATAAAATATCATTTTCAAAATTTTGTAGAATAACGTAGCAATAAAACGTTATAAAAATATCTATCAGTATCAGTTCTCACGTTATGTCTCTACTTTCTTTTAATAACTGAACAGAGCAAGTTTGGCTTATATGTATATGGGGATATTGAATTGCCAAGATATGCCTATGAACGGCTATATTAAATTCTTTCATATCATAAGTGACAGGAAAACAGGAACTAGAGAGATCATTCCAGAGCTTAGAAGCCGTGTAGTGGAATGTGGATTGCGCCCGTTCCGTACGACAAGTAGAGATTTGTCCTGTATGTTATGATGCAAATGAGCGAACTGAGTATCCGTAGCTAAGGTATCCCGAATGGTATGAAATAATGTAATCCAGTAGCGCACTAGCCATTGTAATACCATTAATACAAAGAAAGGACTGAAACGGTTCTTTAATGCAGAAGGGAATATATGTCACAAATTAAGGACGGCTCATTTATAAGCCTAATTCTAGATGAGGGTGACTTTGGGCTTTATGTGTATAGTAGCAAGAGTTGTCAGGAGGTAAAGTTCTGCTTAGATCTGTATAAAAAGCCTATTGTACGAGCAGCGGCTTAGTAGCTGACAGAAGATGGTTAACCCATGATAGATTTGAAGATATAGTCATCTCCAACGTAGTAATAGAGTATGAAAACTTAAGATTTACAACTGGAAATGATCGATCTTTTTTGGCGGACTCAAGGCAACACTGAGTGTTTTTTAGCATTAAAATTAATTGCAGTATTACTTCCCCATTCATCGATACGTTGAGTGCCTTTGTTGATTGAAATTGCCATTTCAGCTTTACGGTCTAGATTTGAGATAAAAGGTGAATTAGAATGAAGAGTGCTGTCGTAAACAAAGCAATGGACCGGGTTAAAGTATTTATGTATAGCAAAAAACTGTAGGTGCTATAACTAATCCGTGTGGCACGACCGTGTTAATGTCAACTTTTTTTCAAAAGAAACCATCATCTACAACACGTATTTGTCTTAATAACCTTATCATTTAACCAAAACTAGGTGAGTTTGCAAGTAAACAATTATGCTAAACTGGGTCAAATGCTTTTTAGATAACTAAGGCGACTACAACTGTTTCACCGGATTGTTGCAAACTCGGGTCACATATGAAATAAGATCACCTGTTGAACGAGTCTGCCTAGAACTATATTGGTGGCCACTATGGAGTTTCTTATTTTCAATGAAAGAGAGCCGTTACTGATTGATGGCTTTTTCCATGGTTTTAGGCAAAATGTAAGTGATGGCAATTGGTCGGTAGTCGGAAGGATCGATCTTGTCGCCTTTTTTCAGAATAAGTTGAACATTTGCTAACTTCCATGATGAATGAAATTCCCTAGAAGACATAGAGATCGAATAGAGCTTAGAGAGGACTAGTACTAGTTCGGGGGAGCATTTGTTTAAGACAGTAGTTGGTATACCGTCTGCACCGACCGTTTGTACCGTTTCATAGTGTATGAGGATGAGATTGCTTGGGGCACATCTTTTCCAGAATCATTAAGACACGAATTTGATACAAATCAATCCAAAAATGATTGATTTTGTCTACAGAATTAGATCCGTCAAAGGATGTCGTCGGGGGAAATGAAGATGTACTAAATTTTTACTGATGGCTTCACGACTACCCAAAGGAGATGTAGCTAGTTCATTATATTTTTGTTGTTCAAACAACTTTTTAGCTTTAGTGACTACGCTTTTGCAGGTATTTCTAGCGCATCATATTCTGCATGACTCTCGACCGTTTTATTAAATTTCCATTTAGTATAACATTTATTTTTCAAATATATTTCATCCGCAGAAGTCTTATTGAGCCAGGGTTGAGAACGAGAATGACCTATACGATTTGTTTTTTTGGTAATGTATAACTCTATGCCCGTGAGGATCACTTCACATACTGAAAGAGCAATGTCCGAATACGACTTAAAACAATATTCACGCGATGGAAATCCCGTAAATCACCCCATTTAGCTGACTTAAAACACCAAAAGGTTCTATCAGTGTAACAGAGGAATTACGGTCAGTGGAAGTTATTTCTATTAGACAATGGTGAGATAGACTTAGTGGTGAAAGAACTGAAGTTTTATAAACAAGTGGGTGTGATGTAAGAAAGAGATAGAGAAGATGTGGAGTATGGTTATTAGGGATTCTTTGGGTTCAGAAATTAGTTGGGTGAGATCTCATGAAATAGCATATTATGTTTACAGTTACCATCTGCGTATTTATCAGCTGATTGTAAATCAAATCAACCAGAGAAATCATATAAATTGAAGGACTTGGTTCTCATATTGACAGACTGTTTGTTAAAGTAGAATATTCGAATCGAATGCAAGAATAACTTACTGTAAACTTAGACATTTAGCAGTATGTGAAAATAACCATAAACTATCTTTGTATTGAATTCTTCCTATTAATGTAATATAATAGTTACGATACTCAAAACCGAATATAGACTCCTTCCTTCTTATTACCCTTTTTTACCTAACTAAGGTGTTAATATGCTCTCAGATTATACGGTTCACATTTTTTTTTGTAAGCATCATTAACGTTTAGAAATTCTTTTCTGTATATTTCTTGACTTAACTTGAATGTAAATTATTGAGGTTCTACCGGGTCCGCCTTTGGGAGCTAATCCTATGAGTATCTGCTAAACCAAACTTACTATAATTTTGAAAATTTGGTGACAGGGTAATGATTTTAGGGCTAACTCATCTAAAATACTTTCACGTTCGTACCACTTGCGGTTATACCGGAAGTCGGTACTTAGTCGCTTATTTTAAATGGAACACCCCGTATATTAATACAATTTTGGATTCTATGTCGAATTTTAAGGTAAGTTTGTTAAATAAACTAGATACGAAATTTCAGTCGTTTAAAAAAAAACATTTTTCTAAGAAAATTGACAGATGCGGTCTTGGTAATAACTCGTTAATTGTTCTGTTCCTGTCAAACAATTTGAATAAAACTTTGAGGTGTTGCAGGTAAAGGTTTATTTCAGCAGTCTGCAAAAAATGACATTTGTATTTTTCATAAAAATAAAATTATGAATGTCTAAACTTGACTATCAAAAAATGCAAGTTACTCAAAAAAATCAAATAGAAACCCCTATTTTTTATTACTCAGATCGATTTAACGTCAAAAATTAAGGTAAGTTTGTTTAAATCTTTATTTGCCTAAACGTAACAGTTTCATACTTATTATCAAAAAAGTCCCAATTTTAAATTTGTGATAAAAATGAGCTACATACTTAAATCTAGTATGCCTTGTTCGTAGTCACCATGGAAACCAAATAATTGAGAATTGAAATAAAGAAAAATATTTGAAAAAGTTACTGCAAAAAATTATAAAAATTGATAATTTTGTGATTCAAAAGTCATTTTTGCCAAATAGAAATTTTCTAAATCATTTTTTTCAAATTCGATATACAAACATAAGTGTAAAAATTTAATACTTTATGAGTAAATCGAAAACAACTACTTCTTACTGCGGAGGTAATACATACTTATCAGCGCATTATTACACGATAAAGATGCTTATTTATTTTGTTTTTCTTTTGTAGTCAATAATTTAATAAAATTGTTGACAGTTTGTGTTTTTCTTGATGAATTGGCTCGACTTGAATATGCTAATACAGATTATTTGAATTTAATTTTAATTCACGGAGAATGTCATAGAGTTGTAAAACGAACAGTAAGAACATTTATCGAACGCTATCCTGAGCGCCCCCGACCATCAGCAGATACAATAAGACGTGTGGTTCAAAATTTGGAACAGTTTGGCACATTTAAACACTCTGCGCCTTGCAAAAAAACTGCTATTGATAACGAACAGAATGAAGTTATAACTTTAGGATATTTCCGTGCCTATCCTTGTAATTCCATAAACAACGCGAAAACAGATATTGGCTTAACACCAACAACTATCAGAAGAAATCTTAAGAAACATAAGTTTAGACCATACTGTTTACAATTAGTTCAACATTTGAAAGAAGCGGATTTCTTGAAACGTATCCAATTTTGTTAAACAATTTTTCTCAAAATACAAGAAATTCCTAATTTTTTGACTAATATCATATGGACGGACGAATCTAAATTTACGAAAAATGGCATATTTAATCGCCCAAACTCGCATTACTGGAATAACGAAAATAGTAATCCAATTCGCGAATGCCATTTTCAGGAAATTTGGAATTTGAACGTATTTTGTGCTATTCGGAATAACGAAATCTTTGACGTGTATTTTTACAACGAAAATTTGAGAGGTTTAAAATAGTTGATTGTTGCGATTTATGATTACAAATTTAATTTCTAGGAGAAAATTATCTTGAGATATTAAACACTCGAATTCAACCCCGATTAAATCTAGAAAGGGAAAATTTATGGTACCAACAAGACGGTGCGCCCTCTCACAACACCAACGCTGTTTCCATGAAACTTTATGAAATTTTTGAAGATCGTTGGTTTGCCAATAATGGTCTCTTTCCATGGCCACCTAGGTCACCTGATCTTACGTCAATGGATTTTTATCTTTGGGGTCTAATTACAAATATTGTTTATGCTACACCACTAACGACTAAGAAGATTGCATTGCAAGAGTGCAAAATGCCTTGAATTCTCTTTCTCCACAAGAAATTCAAAGGGCTACAAATGAAGCCGCTATAAGACGGGTTCAACAATGTCTTGCGTCTAACGGGCAACATTTTGAAGATTTATTGTAAATTAATTTACATTTGATCACGAGCAAGAAATACTAAATAAGCGACTTTATCGTGTAAGAATGCACTGATAAGTATGTAGTTACTACCTCCGAAGTAAAAAGTAGTTTTTTTCGATTTACTCATAAAGTATTAAATTTTTACATTTATGTTTGTATATCGAATTTGAAAAAAATGATTTAGAAAATTTCTATTTGGCAAAAATGACTTTTGAATCACAAAATTATCAATTTTTATAATTTTTTACAGTAACTTTTTCAAATATTTTTCTTTATTTCAATTCTCAATTATTTGTTTTCCATGGTGACCACGAACAAGGAATACTAGATTTAAGTATGTAGCTCATTTTTATCAAAATTTTAAAATTGGGACCTTTTTGATAATAAGTATGAAACTGGTTTAGGCAAATAAAGATTGAAACAAACTTACCTCAATTTTTGACGTTAAATCGATCTGAGTAATAAAAAATATGGGTTTCCATTTGATTTTTTTGAGTAACTTGCATTTTTTGATAGTCAAGTTTAGACATTCATAATTTTATTTTTATGAAAAATACAAATGTCATTTTTTGCAGACTGTTGCAATAAACCTTTGCCTACAACACCTCAAAGTTTTATTCAAATTGTTTGACACGAACAATTAACGAGTTATTACTAAGACCGCATCTGTCAATTTTTTTAGAAAAATGTTTTTTTTAAAACTACTGAAATTTCGTATCTAGTTTATTTAACAAACTTACCTTAAAATTCGGCATAGAATCCAAAAATGTATTAATATACGGGGTGTTCCATTTAAAATAAGCGACTAAGTACCGACTTCCGGTATAACCGGAAGTGGTACGAACGTGAAAATATTTTAGATGAGTTAGCCCTAACATCATTACCCTGTCACCAAATTTTCAAAATTATAGTAAGTTTGGTTTAGCAGATACTCATAGGATCAGCTCCCAAAGGCGGACCCTGTATAGTGTTATTTTATTCTAACTATCGCTGTCTACAACTTATTTTAGTTTTTAATATATTTAACGTCGTTTGTAATGCTTTTGCAGCAAATAAAAGTATTTATAACCTACATTTGAATCGAACACAAACTGGCAAATAACATTGTTGCCAACCCATATTCAAAATTATGGCATTTGAATACAAGGTGACAAGTGGAATTTACCTTTTTTCAAAATGTTTCAAAATAGTTTCATAAGACATTTTATCGCACTCGTCCATTAGAAACTTAGACTCGTGGTATAGAAACGCATCTTATGAAACTAGTGTTTGAATATACTATTTTGTTAAATTATTAAAGTATAAATCACAAAAAATCAGAAAAAGGGGTTGTAAAAAATCAAATCAATATTAAAGTAAAGACAAACTAAACTGTAATTAAAACGCACTATAATGAATTTTAAGTTTTACACAATAGGTATCTTTATTACCTACATTAACGCAATTAGAATTAGCATTATCTAATCATTTTTGTAATAGACGATTAAACGTAATAACTAAATTAACAGATTTTTATTAACCAACTACGAGTATAATACATTACAATTAGATAAAATCTCACGTTTGATAGAAAAATTATAAAAATTATAAATAAGACGTCAACTTATAATAAATGATGATCAAGGTGCATGTCTTAGAAAACGAGATAAGATATTTATAAACTAAGCATGAAAATAATTTGATTTATATCGTAATAAATATTCTCCCCTATCATGAGTCAAATTATCGTATATAGACTTCATATCTATAGTTAGATAAGGATATAAATCGACAAAGACACATGTTAAGGATTAAATAAATCTGATGTTTATTTAAAAAAATGTTCTCGTGTTAACAACTTTAATAGAAAAGTTTCTAGTGCTTGAATCGAGGATTCGAATATAGAGACAGACGTGATTTATTTCCCATGGTTATAGATCTTACTTTAGGGGTTTATCTAAGTGGTATTATCATTTCAAAAGTAAATCGTTGCAATACTCACAGCCTTGCGCTTTCAAAATCTTCCCATTAAATATACTTAATACAGGTTCATGTGGATTATATCTTTTTGAATATTCATACGGTAATTATAAACAGGAAAAGAAAAAAAGTGAACTTTCTATTATATGATACAGGTACATGGCACGCAATTATTTTTTACGTTGAGTTACGTTATGAGAATCCGTATTTAGACCACCTGCTCTCTAACAATTATACTTTATTTTGATTCACATCCCTTCTGACTCTTATTAGCCCTTTTCGCGCAACACTCTTTATTGTAATGCAAAAGAGCACAAGTGTGAATTTAATGTTACATGGTCTGTGATGTTGACAGTAAGGGAAAAGCTGGCATCGATCTCCATCCTAAATTAAAAACTCTTGCTACATCAGCAATGAGGGAAGCGAACCACATGAGTTTGGGATATTAATTTTACCCTTTGATACACTCCTTTGAGATTGCTTTACAAAACAAACAATTACATACGTAAACTCAGTTTGAGGATTGAATATTTTACCTGTGCATTAATTAAGGGTAGAAAAAGGTTTTAGGTTAAGAGTGTGCAGTATATTACTAATATTCTACATACATAAAGGCTCTATCACTGCATAATTAGAATCAGCAGAAATTGCGAATGTGCCTCATTTGTACAGGTACTTCACTTCATAATGTAGCGTTTTCACACTCATACTTCTAAAAGCAATATTTACTTAAATAATCTGCTTACTTTAACGTGCGTAATGCCTAAACTAACAAATGGGAAGACTTTCAAGCACCCAACTTGTGATAAATTACCAACAAATATCAAACAAAAACACTCTAAATGATCTGTTTAGCTGATAACGTCTTATTAATATTAACATTCACGTTACTGACAACTACTGCATTTTAAGATAATGGTAAAATGGGGAAGTTTGATTATATATTTAGAAACTTATTTACCTTGTAAATTATAGTCGTTAAACTTATTTTTTTAAAATATCATTAAACTGCTTTGTAACTTTCAAGCGTTGTAATTTTTCATGCGATAAATTGCGAATCGAATTTTTTTATAAATAACTTTGTTTTATTCTGCTCTAGATCTTTCGTCTGTGGTATAAAAGTATATGTTTCAAACTTATTTGTTGATGTAATACCGTTTATGCTAACAAAAATTGAAGGCCAAAATGTAGATTTAAATTTTATGAATATGTAATAAAAAATAAAAATGAGACTTTTTGTTCATTTCTAGCTTACAAGCTAGGGTTGTTAATTGTTTTAGTATTGCATCATAAAAATTATAACAGAAATGGAGAAGTAGGCGTTGAGAAAGTCTGCCATAATTATATGAACCCATGTTATTTCAGATATACAGGGGGTCCCTAAATTGCGTAGCCAAAAGGATAATGAAGATTACTTACATGAAAATAAGCCGATTTAACTAAACTTGCCTTAGTCCAAAAGTTGATAATAACGAAGCTACAGGGTGTCCAAGTTAAAAAAGTAAATCAGATTTTCTTTCACATCTTTCGACTGCTTTGAGCTAATTTTATAAAATTTCTTATACTGTGGTTTCTTGGGATCAGAAATTCAAATTTATCATCGATTTCGGTGTATTTCCTAGAAGACACTACAAGCGACCATTAGGACATGTTTAAAGCGCTACAACTTTTTTGTACTACACTGTAGGCACTTTTAGTATGGTATAAGTTTTCCCTACCTTTTCTGCTTAAAAAAGGATATCGTTAAAAGCACCGGTTTCCGAGAAAAAGGCATATAAAGCTCATGATGCATGCAAATGATTCAAAAGTATAATAATTCATAATAATAATAAGAGTACCTAATTCATGAAGCCGATTTATTGAAAAAAATAAAGAATGAATAATAATAAAATAATTAACAATATGAAGAACAAAGTTAAACAATTAAATTACATTATTATGAACCAAATGCTAAATAAAAATTAAAAAAATAAAATTGTTATGTAAATTTTGTTTTAACAAGTGCAATTGACGGACTTTTTTGGAAGGTATTTAATTTGCTAATTCAACAAATGTTCAAAATTTCCACCATTTTCCTGCATGTACAAGTTGATTCTTTTTAAAAAATTACATTGTACTCTGGACAATACTCCAGGACTATTCTTGCCAACAATGCTTCTTGCGTATTAACTGGGGATGCATACACTTTTGATTTCAAGGCACCCCATAAAAAAAATCGCAGGGTGTCACGTCCGGTGATCAAGCCGACCAATTCACAGGTGCGTCACCTCCTATTCCAATCCAGCGCTGTGGATATATCTCATTTAAATGTTGTCTTACATTAGTGTAAAATGAAGAGGTGCGCCATCATGCATAAACCAACGGTCACGACGAAGGAGTAAGGGCAAATCTTTCAATAAAATAGGTAAATTTTGTATTAAAAAGTTTAAGTACCTATCTCCATTCAGCCGATTTGGCAGTACAAAGAGACCAATAATAAAAGTGTCTACAATTCCTGCCCAGATATTTACTTGAAATTGATGCTCGTTTCATGAGGGTTTTCAATAGCATAAACATGTTCATTATGAACATTGAAAATACCGCATCTAGTAAAAGTAGCTTCGTCCGTGAACAAAATTTTTTTACTAAAATTTGGATTTTCGATTCTTCTATGAATATTAAATCGACAGAAAGCTAAACATTGATCAGGATCCATTGGCAATATGTCTTGAACTTTTCGAATATGAAAGGGGTGCAATAATTGTTCTCTATGAACTGATGATTTCGAAATTCCCAATTGCAATCCTACACGTCGTATGCTGGTCTTTGGATTTATTTCAGCAGCGTCTAAAATCTTTTCTTCGATTTCCACCGTCCTTATGGTTCGGCTGCGTCCAGAATTTACACGGCTTGGTTGAAACTTGCCATTTTCGCGGAGACGTTTTTCGATATTAGCAAAAGTGTGTCTATTTTGAGTTCTACGGAAAGGATTGTTTCCCTATAAATTCGTACACTTCTTCGACCGTTGCAATGACAAAGTTTATAGACTAAAAGGATATCCACCATTTCAGAATTAGTCAAACTGTGAGCCATAATTATGGATCTTTATCGACGGAATAGCGACAGAAAAAACTAACGTTTGATAAATAAATTCAACCTAAGTAAAAGCGCTTGCGCAAATGTGCAATGCATTAGAAAATATTTTTTCCTGGTTAAACCGTTTCACGAAAGACAAAAGATTCAAAATTAATTGAAATTAATTAAAACAAATTTATTGCGGAAAAAAAGTAGGATAGTCAAATAAGTTATTTTGATACTTTTGGATAATTTGCATGCATCATGAGCTTAAGAAGCGTTTTTCTCGGTAAGCGGAGCTCTTAGCGATATCAAGAAGGTATACCTTTTTTAAGCAGAAAAGGTAGGGAAAACTATTATTCCATGCTAAAAGGGCCTACAGTGTAGCACAAAAGAGTTGTAACGCCCTCCAGGAACTACACCGAACTCGATGATAAATTTGAATTTCTCATCTCCCCATATAAGAAATTTTATAAAATTAGCTCGAAGCAGTCGAAAGATGTGAAAGAAAATGTGATTTATTTTTTCAACTTTGACACCCTGTAGCTTCGTTATTATCAATTTTTAGACTAAGACAAGTTTAGTTAAATTACAAATGTATTTTTGATTTGTACAGAAACGACGCGGAGATTAGACGTAAAAATTGCAGCGTGTTGCCCAACGCACATACAAATGTACCGAGTGTTCCAATAAGAATGGCTCTCGGCCATATCAGAAACCGCTTATAGTACAGCTTCGGAAAAAATTTTTTATAACAAAAGTGACCTCGAGAAAAACTTGAAATTATTATAGAATTGTAGGAACACCGCTAGAGGGTGTATCTGAAAATTAAAAATTAAAATTAATATTTTACAAATTGCACCTAATTATGAGGATTTGAAAATACGATAACTATACTCTTCTAAAAATTCTGCGTATATTTGATTTCACAAGTTTTAGTCCATCTTTTCAAATAAGAAGTAGGGAGAGTGGGAACCGTATTATGAAAAACGCCTGTAACTCCGGTTCTGCTTAATTGATCTTTGCAAACTTAGTCTTGTTGAAAAAGCTCTTTTCCACTAATGTAAAAGTAATAATTTCGACACAACCTAGTAAATAACACGCACGATAGAGGGCGGTATTTTTTTTAATCTAGTTTTCTTTGGAAAATATTAAATAGGAGTATGCAGTTTTAATTGTGGATTACAAAAGTAGACCAAATTAGCAACAGAATGGCGAAAACCGCATGTCGATATCTTTTTCCTATCCCGAGATATCTTAAGAAATGTGTAAATTTTAAGCATTTTCCTTTGAATATAAATTACTCGGGTTTTACTGAACGAATTTTAACAATTTTGAATTCCTTAAATTTACTTTCCTTGTCCTCTAAATAATGATATCAATTATAATTTCAATATTACTGTTACCGTATCGCGGAAACGGCGTTAAGGAAGTTAAAGTGGAAATATATCAAAACAAGTTGTGAGCCATGGAAAAAATAAAAATATATGTATCACACTATTAAACATAGTAATTCGTTCATTTACGTTTCAGTGCGATTTATTCGTATTAAATTCGATATAAAATTTACTTTAAAAGTTAAATCTAAGATGATTCTTACAAATCAAGAAGCATTTAACATGATAGTCACGCATTTTGAATGCATGAGAAAGGCAATAAATGTTTTGGCATATGTGCCATTTAACGCCGATTTAAGCATTAGAGCAATAGCTATTCACGTGCGAATAAGCAGAACCACTGTTCACCGTATTTTGACAGAACACTGGTAAATTCATTAGATGTAAAATTAAAAGCCTTTTCATCTGCATAATATATGTTTCTTAAACAAAACAAAAAACAGTAATATTTGTTGGCATAATGATTTTAATTGATTTGTTTTATAACTCTTGAAAGATATTTATTAGGACGTTATATTTCCTTTAGGTTACATCCATATGTAGTTCTGCATCAAAGATTGAATGTTCGCGATTACGATGGACGATTGGATTATGGCAACTGGTTGCTAAATATATACGACCCTCAATTGCTGTCACGTATGTTGTGGTCAGATGAAGCTACATTTAGAAGTAATAGTATGGTAAACCGTCACAATATGCTTTATTGGTTATAGAATAATCCACGCTGGATGGAAGAGGTTCAACATTAGGGTCGATGGTCGGTAAATGTATGGTGTGGTATCTTAGATGGTCAGATAATTGGACCCTTTATTTTCGATAACTGAATTAATGGAGAACGCTTTAAGGAATGAATTGCCTTCTACTAGAAGATATACCTCTAAGAATTCGTAGGTCCATGTTTTTCCAGCATGATGGGCGTCCGGCGCATTTCTCCAGAGAAGTTAGAGACCATTTGGCAAATGTTTGTTTTTTCCATGACCCACTACTTGTTTTGATATATTTTACTTTAACTTCCTTAACGCCGTTTCTGCGTGACAGTAACAGTAATATTGAAATTATAACTTATATCATTATTTATAGGACCAGGAAATTAATTTTAAGGAGTTCAAAATTGTTAAAATTCGTTCTGTAAACCCGACTAATCTATATTCAAAGGAAAATGCTTAAATTTCCATATTTCTTAAGATATGTCATAATAGGAAAAAGATATCGACATGTGATTTTCGCCATTCTGTTGCCAGTTTGATCTACTTTTGTAATCCACGATTAAAACTGCATACTCCTATTTAATATTTTCCAAAGAAACTAGATTAAAAATAAATAATTACCGCCATCTTGCGTGCATGTTACTTGCTAGGTTGTGTCGAAATTATTACTCTTACATTAGTGGAAAAGAGCTGTTTTTCAACAAGACTATGTTTGTAAAGATCGATTAAGCAGAACCGGAGTTATAGGAGTTTTTCATAATAAAGTCCCAGTGTCCCCACCTGTTATTTGAACAGATGGACTAAAATTTGTGAAATCAGATATACGCAGAATTTTTAGAAGAATATAAGGATCGTATTTTCTATGCCTATTAATTAGGCGAAATTTGTAAAATACTTATTTTAACTTTTAATTTTCATTTACGCCCTCTAGTGGTGTTCCTACAATTCTATAAATAATTTCAGGTTTTCTCGAGACCACTTTGTTATAAAAAATTTTTCCGAAGCTGTACTATCAGCGGTTTTTGTATATGGCCTAGATCCATTCTTATTCACCCGGTACAGAGCCAAAGAACGTTAATTGTTATTTTAAAATTAATGAAACAAAAATTAATTGTTGCTGATCAAGTGATACTTCAAGTGGGGCTACTTTGATCGGCTGTCTTAAAATGCGCCAAACTACCCATCTGGTACTAAACTGCCCCATTTGCAAATCAAGCCATTTTGTTTTATGCCAATTTCTGTGTTGTGGTTACTTTGATTGTGTATGTTAGTCAATGCAATAAAACTTGAACATAATCTTAAAATGTTTATTACCAAAAAGAACAGTAGAACATTAAAGCTCGAAAGCTTTGATGACTGAGGCAGAATGTGCAATATCTTTGACTGGTACTGTAATATATCATTCTTTACAAGGTGAAACAAATTGTGATCGATGTTTACTGATTTGAGCGCCGCAACCGTAAATTCGCTTGCATAAAATTGTTCTTTCACTACGCAGACAGATTTGCAAGAGTCCGATTTAGCATTAACTTAAATTGCACTAAGGCGAACGTGTCTGATGTTAGAAGTTGCAAACTAACTCTCTGTAGCGCGCTTTTTCAGTTACAGCTGAAAGCACTCACATTTTCTTCAACGTTCTTTTTCTTGCGCGGTGCTCGTTCTGAATCGTTTCCGTATCGTTTTTTTCAGTCAGTACTTCATGTACTGCTTGTGGATCATCGTTGCTGCAATTTTCAAGTACTTTGCGCATTCAAAGGATAGATACAGTAGCTTAAAATCTATTTAATAGGTTCCGTTTGATGGGTAACATTTCTTGCCAAATATTCTAGTGTTTCTAAGTGGCGTTGAGAACATATTTTGGTAGCCCTATTGTACGGCTATGTTTCATCTTATAATTGTTAGATTTCTCCACGCGATTTGGTTTGATAAATCCATGTCAATTGGCTAAAATTGTCGAATTGGCATAAGACACAAATGGAACTCCGTTTATTTCACTCACGGATAACGCCGTTTTTTGAATTTCAACGTTTTCGCTATGCTAAGTTTTAAATAATTTTGCGAAAATATGATTTTGGACCGTTTCTATATTGGTCCTCTTGAATGCGCATTTTATTATTTAATTAAAATAATTATGTTTAATTTAGCTCGAAAAATATGAGATGAAATGAAAAGCAAGGAACTATTTATGGTTAAAATAATCCTACATATTGTTGGAGTTAAATCCTATTTTTGCATTTAAAGTTCTTTTGATAGAAACTGTTTCAAAATAACATCTTGGACATGCACCTGTTTCTGCATCATGAGGCCTTTTGATAGAACAGGTGTTCATGTCTTGAAATAATCTAATGACTTTACTGAAGATCTGAAATCGATGCTTTCGTGTATCTTTTAGGTTTTCCGTCGCCTTGTTTCTTTATGCCTCCTGGCTTTCCTCCATTACTTATGCCATCTCGTTTCTGAGTGTCTTTTGGCTTCTGCTATGTTATTTGCACAATTTTTAACATGTACTTTTTGGTTTTCACGCGATTGGCTTAAGGTCTTAGTTTCTAAAATCAACATCTTGGGTCCTTTTGGCAAAAGATGATTTCAACATTTTGAAATAAGGTCTCTTTGGTGAGCTCTAGACCTGCAGCTTGAACCTTTTTATCTCTCATTCTTCCTTTTGGAAGCTGGTTTCAGGCTAAATTCAACATGTATGTCTACGCAAGGTCCATTTGGCAAAAGATGGTTTCTGAATTCACTTAACAATTCCAACCTACAAAATGGAAATTAAAAGAAATGAAATAATTTTAACAACATTTTTAGATAATTATGCAAACTCTTTTATAATAAGTTCATTACGAAAATAGACAACATTGTAAAACAATTATCTATATCAAACAGACGTTTAAAACTTCATGTCATGAAATAATTTTAATTATTTTTTAACTGTGCAACCACTTTTTATACGATAATGAAGAAAACAGGCAACATTGTAGAAACAAAACAATAATCTGTCAGTATGACGTTTAAAACTTTTCAGATTGAGATTAATAGACATGTTAAAATTCAAACCTGCACGCTTCTATAAGATATAAATAATACAGTTTAACCATTTTCGTTCCATTTAAGTAATTTTAGACTTATCTTGCGTTATATTAAGAAACTATGAAAAATAGTCATGTATTTAATAAAAAAATATTGTATACTTTTTCGTATAAAATTAATCGTTATTCAGATATAGAAAATATCTGGTGTGGAACACCACACGACCTTCCAGCCTACAAAATGGAAATTAGAAGAAATGAAATACTTTTAATATTTTTTAGGATAATTATGCAACCTCTTTTATAACGTTAATTACGAAAATATGCAATATTGTAAAACAAAAACAATAATCTATGTCAAACAGACGTTTAAAACTTGATGTTTGACAGAGTTCAATATACATCTAGACACTAACCTAAAAATTAAAAGAAATGAATTATACGTTCATAACGCAAAACAGGCAACATTGTAAAACAAAGAAATAATCTGTCAGAATGACGTTTAAAACTTCATGTCAGATAGATATTATATACGTCAACTTAAAATTCCAAAGCCGCCCGCTTCTATAAGATATCAATAATGCAGTATAACCATTTTCATTCATATTTAATTAATTTATTAACTTACCTTGCGTTATATTAAAAAATTATGTATAGTTAAGTTTTCTATAAAAAATACGTCTACATTTTTCTTATAAAATTAATAATAAAAATAAATTCTACCTTAGGAATTTTTTTGCCGCTAAATTACGCGTCATATCAAAAAATTGCATAGAACATAACTAATTGATATGTGTAAGGTCTATATCCAGGTATTTTTATATCTTTCAAATATTTAAATATTTCTCCCAAAATCTAATCAGTTCCAAGCGAAATGAAAACCAGCTTTTAAATACAAAATTTTAAGTACGTAGGTGTTTTCATTCTGGAGTTATCGTGGATACTACCATTCATCAACACACATCCAGACACCATGGCCGATCTTGGCGAAACTTGTAAAAGTTGTAAAATGAGCTAACAAGTCACTTTAGCGATAGTAGAGAAAAAGTCGATTGCATAACCTTCTGTACCTACATATGTATATGTAGGTTGGAAGGTAAAAATTATAATTACAATTATTTAATTTCTTTTAAATGTTTACTTTCTCGTATACCACGTATACTAAGAGAAAGAATTGCAATCGAAAAAAAATTTTTGAAATTTTTTTTCGCGTATTTCAACGTTTTCGTGTTCCCTGGGTCGAAAAACATCGATTTCGTGAAAATCTGCCTGTGTGTCTGTTTGCGTATCTATATGTGTCTCCGAGACTATTTGACCGATTTTAACGAGATTTGACATGGGACCCAAATCTTGACCAAAAGTTGTAAAATGAGCTAATAAGTCGATTTAGTGATGCTGAAAAATAATCCTACATATGTATGTTGGAAGATGAAAATTATTTCATTTCTTTATTTTTTTAAATTGACATCTAGATGTGTATTACCGCTGTCTGACATGAAGTTTTTAAACGTCTGTTTGACATAGATTATTGTTTTTGTTTTAACAATATCGCCTATTTTCCTAATGAACTTATTATAAAAGAGGTTGCATAATTATCCTAAAAAAAAATTATAATTAAAATTATTTCGTTTCTTTTAATTTCCATTTTGTAGGTTGGAAGGTCGTGTTCCACATCAGATATTTACTATCTAGTGGTCTAGCTTATAAAGCTTTATTAATATACTTAGATCACATTGGCGCCTTACGGCATTTACTATCGAATTTGAGTTTTTTACAAATAAGTAAGAATTTTAAAAGCCATGTGTCCGATTTAGGATAACTTACTACGAACACCGATTATTTTCGGCAAGTTCACCCGGACACCTGCTTTAATAACTCTCCACGTGGCGTCTGATGCGAATTTATTGCGTAACACAGTATTTCGTAGAATGTTCGTAATTTTTGATACCTATAAATATTTTCTGTATCTTCACTTAACTAATTTTACTATGCCAATAAAAAACCGTTTTCATAATCTATGATCTGTTTGAAAATACAAATATATCATATTTTTGTTATTCTGAGCGACTTAATGTATGTTACCTTATGTGCTATAAAAAGTTATGCAATTGTATACTTTTCGCGGCATCTGCATTTAATTACGCGCAATTAAACTTAAACAACTGCTTTTCTAAGAACTTAAAACATCATAATTACGAATACATGAATACGTCATTCATTTTTATCGTAAAATTATTTTAAACAGATTAAAAAATAAAATAAATTTTCCTCAATTTTTGGTAAGTTTTAGAGAAAAATTTTATTAACAAAAATTGTCCAGTATTTCGGTCTCAACATGTTTTGGCCAATTTTGTAAAAAAAAATCTTAAAAAAAAGGTATTAACTAGTTATCGCATTTCAACAAAAAAATCACACCGTCATGAAAAAACTAAAATTTATTTTCATATTTTCAATAGAAAATTCGGTGCAGCTAGAAAAAATTAGTAAAAGAAACTAAAATTAATTTCTAAATTAATTTTCGTACTGCTACTGCTACTGCACGAAAATTAATTTAAAAATTAATTTTAGTTCCCTTTACTAATTTTTCCTAGCTGCATACAATTTTCTATTGTAAATGTCACAAATCTTTTCGAAAGTTGGACACTCTTGAGTTCGATATTTTGTTGATCTACTTTAACCTTACAATATGTATCATATTTGATACATACAAAAAAATCGGTAAATTCAATATGATGTACATATAACTTTTACCCAACACAGTTTGTATCATATCTGTTACGTACCGGCTTGTGTTCCCAAACGGTACTGGTACCGGTAGCGACATCTCTTCTTTACTTACTTTATCTGTAAATAGCACAAATTTGGTTATCATGTGATTGGCATTGATGCATGTACATACCGATTACTGTTTGTTGATAAAGGGTTTTTAGTGTAATAGTGTCTTATACTCCAATACAATGTAAATGCTCGGTAGTTAACTCTTTAATTGATAGAGCTATTTTACAATCAGATGAACAATTTCACAAAAAGTTTTAACCATATTATAACCATTTTAAAAAACAGTAATTATTCGGAATTTTTACTTAATACCATTATGAATTGATATAAAACATAAAAATAACATTTGATAGTAATCTAAATAGCCAACAAAATATACTTTTTATTAGACTTCCATATAATTCAAAAATTGAATAATTAACAAAAGAATTTCTAAAACCATTAAATTTACGTCTTGCTTTTGGTTTTCATTATCTTCCACTAATGAAATTTTCTCATTACTAAAAAGTAAAGATGATAATGCAATATTAAGTAGTATCATTCACAAAGTAAATTGTCTTGATTGCAATTCTTCATATCTAGGTGAAACTTTCCAATATCTAAAAAAGAGATGATATCAACATCAATATAATATACGTCAAAATAACCGAGAACATTCTAAACTTGTTGATCATTCCTTGACAAAATTACGCAAATTTTATTTTAATGAAAATTTCACATCAATACCTTTTAACAAATTAAATTGTTTTTTTTTGACCGGTCACCTTGACAACGTATGTATTTTATCGGAAATTTTTCTTTGTGTTTACATTACGCAAAATGCACTTAATTTTTTTATAAACTAAAATTTTGATATGTACATCTCATTACATAATGGTGTTATTTGTATTCTTCGAACCTCCTTTCTCGCTCATGAATATTTTTAGAAAATATGCATGAGTTCGAAAATTACGGAAATAATTTAACCTCTTATCGTATTACTAGTGAATATAACATATTACAGCTGCCTCGGTGGTGGAATGGTTAGAATGTCTTCTATAACCCGAGCAGCGCAGGTTTAAACCTAACGAGGTAGCCGTTTTTCTAAAACGGAGAAAAACCAAAGCACTCCTTCTGGGATAGGAAGTGAAACTGTAGGTCCGTGGCAATACGATAATTGACACGTTAATCTAAATAGCCAACAAAGTATAATTTTATTAGACTTCCACATAATTCAAAAATTGAATATTTAACAAAAGAATTTCTAAAACCATTAAATTTACGTCTTGCTTTTGGTTTTCATTATCTTCCACTAATGAAATTTTCTCATTACTAAAAGTAAAGATGATAATGTAATATTAACTAATATCATACACAAAGTAAATTGTCTTGATTGCAATTCTTCATATCTAGGTGAAACTTCCCAATATCTAAAAAGAGATGATATCAACATCAATATAACATACGTAAAATAACCGAGAACATTCTAAACTTATTGATCATTCCTTGACAAAATTACGCAAATTTTATTTTAATGAAAATTTCACACCAATACCTTTTAACAAATCAAATTGGTTTTTTGTTCACCGGTCACCTTGACAACGCATGTATTTTATCGGAAATTTTTCTCTGTGTTTACATCACGCAAAACGCACTTAATTTTTTATAAACTAAAATTTTGATATGTACATCTCACTTACATAATGGTGTTATTTGTATTCTTCTGCCATCTCTTTTCTTCTTAAATTATTTTAAACACGATTTCGTGTAAAATTTTCTTAGCAAATACCATGCGAGGTTAAATTAAATCCGAAATTTTCTCGCTCATGAATATTTTAGAAAATATGCATGAGTTCGAAAAATTTCCGGAAATAATTTAACCTCTCGTCGTATTACTAGTGAATATAGCATATTACAGCTGCCTCGGTGGTGAAATGGTTAGAGTGCTTGACTATCACGCGAGCGGCGCGGCTTCAAACTTGCCAGGTAGCCGTTTTTCTAAAACGGAGAAAAACCAAAGCACTCCTTCTTCTCGGATAGAAGTAAAACTGTAGGTCCCGTGGCAATACGATAATTGACACGTTAATCTAAATAGCCAACAAAGTATACTTTTATTAGACTTCCATATAATTCAAAAATGGAATATTTAACAAAAGAATTTCTAAACCCATTAAATTTAGGTCCTGCTTGGTTTTATTATCTTCCACTTATGAAATTTTCTCAGTACTAAAAAGTAAAGATGATAATGCAATATTAAGTAATATCTCACAAAGTAAATTGTCTTGATTGCAATTCTTCATATCTAGGTGAAACTTCCCAATATCTAAAAAGAGATGATATCAACATCAATATAGTATACGTAAAAATAACCGAGAACATTCTAAACTTGTTGATCATTCCTTGACAAAATTACGCAAATTTTATTTTAATGAAAATTTCACACCAATACCTTTAACAAATCAAATTGTTTTTTTGACCGCTCACCTTGACAACGCATGTATTTTATCGGAAATTTTTCTTTGTGTTTACATTACGCAAAATGCACTTAATTTTTTTATAAACTAAAATTTTGATATGTACCGGGTGAGTCATTAAGGAAGGACGACGGCTATATCTCAGAAACCGCTTATGTCTAATAAATAACGAAACTTAAGGAAAAGGTATATTGGAAATATCGTAGTTGTATTTTTGGGACAATTTAACCCATTTTTTGTATAAGAAGTTTTTCTCTAACTTCACAGGTTTTCCGTAGGGGGAGCTGCGAAAATTGTTAGACAAACACGTAATTATCTTCGAAACCAGTCATCGAATCTTAAAAAGTAATATTTCGTTGGAAAGGTCTTTTCTTGCACTATTCGTTGATGTATTAAAAAGTAAAGTTTAATTAACGAACAAAAAGCTAGAGGACGCTTTCCAAATATTGCTGAAATTTTAGCGATTTTCTTCAAAACATTAAATAGAATGGTATATTTTTTTTATTTAAGTCAGAAAAAGCATAAAATTTTCTCTATACCCTGAACATTTCAAGTCGATATCTCTGTTGGTTTCAATTTTATACCTACTTTAAGTTCAGATCCATGGTATTGATTTTGTAGTGCCACGATCATTTAATAACACTATCAGACCAACAATGCATAATGACGATTTATCCATAATAACATTAATTTTATCAATGTCAGTGTCAAGGAAATATTATCCTGAAATTTCCTAACAAAATTGCCTCCGGTTTTGCGGTGTTGCAGGTGTATTGTGATACGAGTTTCTTTGACTTATTGCCACATTCTTTTTGCCAACAATGCCCTATAACCAGGAAGCATATGATATGCTTGCAGTATATTTCGAGTGCATGCAGAATTCTACTGTTACTGCACGATTGTATGCGGCTCGTTTTCCAGAAAGACGGCATTACGTAAAGAGACTTTTTACTCGATTATCACAACGATTGAGAGCTACAGAAACAGTTCATCCCCCAGTTACTCACAGAGCACGCAGATCCCGAACAGAAGAAAATGTTATAAACGTTCTAGCATATATCGAAATTAATCCACATAGTAGCACAAGAACAATAGCTCATGACTTGGGACTAACACAAACTACTGTTCAGCGTATTGTGAAAGAACATAAGTAAGTTTTAAATAAAAGTTAGCTATTAAAAGTAGTAAAGTTATAGCTATTAAAAAACCATAACTTCAATTTTAATCTAGATTACATCCATACCATGTAGTCCTTCATCAATCACTGACTGCAGCTGATTATGAGAAACGTTTAGACTACTGCTATTGGCTGTCGAATATGCTCATAGATAATCAACATCTGTTATCGCAAATATTGTGGGCTGACGAGGCTACATTCCGCAGTGATGGTGAAGTAAATCGTCATAGCATGCATTATTGGTCCAGAACCAATCCTCGTTGGATGCGCTGGTGGAGCGTCAATGTTTGGTGCGGTATTTTAGGAGGTCGAATTATTGGTCCTCACATTTTTGACGCACCACTTAATGGTGAAACGTACCTTAATTACCTTGCGGAACGATTTGCCGTTACTTTTAAAAGATGTGCCGTTGCTTACTAGGCAGCGGATGTTTTTCCAACATGACGACTGCCCGGCACATTTTTCAGTACGCGTGCGTCAATTTTTGAGTAACAATTTTCCTGATACATGGATAGGAAGAGGGAGCTTTTTTCCATGACTAGTTAGGTACCTACGTTTCCTTATTCATCCTTAAGTTTAACAGCTTAATAACCATTATCTTCTAGGTCCCCCCGATCTAACTTGTTTAGATTTTATTTTTGGGGAAGAATAAAGGACCTTGTTTTTACAACCAGACCACCAAGCCTGAAAATATGGTCATTAGGATAAGAAATTCCATTCGCACCCTGTCCACAACGGTGATAGAAACCGCTGTTTTTTCAACGCAATAGCGGTTGCAGCTGTGTATTGATAATGATGGCAGAGAATTTGAGGATTTAGGTCGCCACTGAGTAATGGCGTACTACTCATCTCTACTTAATTTTCGATGGTCCACCCGGCGTAATTATTAACCAACGGTAATAAACTAACCCCAGAAACTCGATGATAATAACTGTCAGTATTATCGAATTTCTGGGGTTAACTCTCGGCCAGGGTTAACCCGTGTTTATAAAAGCTGGCTTAAGTAATAAACTATTATGTCAAAAAGCTTTGCGTTTTATTGTTTTTGGATCTAAATTTAAAGTGGGTATAAAATTGAAACCAACAGAGATATCGACTTGAAATTTTCAGGGTATAGGCGAAATTTTATACTCTTTCTGACTAAAATATAAAAAACATACCATTCTATTTAATATTTTGAAGAAAATCGCTAAAATTTCAGCAATATTTGGAAAGCGTCCTCTAGCTTATTGTTCGTTAATCAAACTTAACTTTTTAATACATCAACGAATAGAGCAAGAACAGACCTTTTCAACGAATTATTACTTTTTAAGATTCGATGACTGATTCCGAAGATAATTACGTGTTCGTCTGACAACTTTCGCAGCTCCCCCAACGGATAACCTGTGAAGTTAGAGAAAAACTTCTTATACAAAAAATGGGTTAAATTGTCCCAAAAATACAACTACGATATTTCCAATATACCTTTTCCTTAAGTTTCTGTTACTTATTAGACAGTTTTTAATTTATTACAGCAGTTACGCCACCTAGCGGTTCTATTTACAAACTTTAAAATTATTTCCAGCATTTTCTCTTGGCCACATTTACTGAAGAATTTTTTTTTTGGAAGTCGTAACATAAGCGGTTTCTGGGATATAGCCGACGTCCTTCCTTAATGACTCACCCGGTACATCTCACTTACATAATGGTGTTATTTGTATTCTTCTGCCACCTCCTTTCTTCTTAAATTATTTTAAACACGATTTCGTGTAAAATTTTCTTACCGAATACCATTCGAGGTTAAATTAAATCCGGAAATTTTTTCTCGCTCATGAATATTTTTAGAAAATATGCATGACTTCGAAAAATTTCCGGAAATAATTTAACCTCTTGTCGTATTACTAGTGAATATAACATATTACAGCTGCCTCGGTGGTGGTATGGTTAGAGTGCTTGCCTATCACCCGAGTGGCGCGGGTTCAAACCTGGTCGAGGTAGCCGTTTTTCTAAAACGGAGAAATACCAAAGCACTCCTTCTTCTAAGATAGGAAGTAAAACTGTAGGCCCCGTGGCAATATGATAATTGACACGTTAACGATCCTGTACTAAACGTGGAATTCCTTTAGTGGGTGAAAATTCTAGTGCCGGGTAGTGCTAATAACCATTAGTAGTTGATGCGCATTGAGATGCCTGACATTTCCGTTTGTGTCTAGATCTCGTCCCATAAATAAATGAAATAAAAATAACATATTACACCATTGCAAACAAAAACGTATTTTTATAGAATCTTTATACATTAATATAACAGAAAATACCGTTAATTCATGAACAGATTTTGAACGCATTTGTAACACGTACAAATTCATATTACAAAATTAACTGCCATCCTGACAATATATTAACACTTCATAAAATGTAACTGACATAACAAAATAAAAATTATAAACACATCTCCTTATCTTTAAATTTATTTTTAATAACCGTAACAACTAACATTTCAAAAATATTTAAAGAACCTACATTATTTCGGAATAAATAGAGATTAAATGGATTTTCGTAAAATCTTTTGAAATTACAGAAAAAAGTTATAAACTCCAATTTGTACGCTAATCGTCTTTTAATTGTTAAAAGAATTAAAATTTAGGATTTTTTGGAATGATTGAATATTTGGAGTTCTGTATTTTTGGAAATAAATTTTTATGATCTTTTCGATTATATTTCAAGCGTAAACTGTGAAGGTTTGAGACAAAATTAAAAAAATGGCATATGTTACTTAATTTAGTGGAAAATTTTACTATAGCGTAACTTCGTATAAGTACTACTCGAATAAACTTTTTGTTTCACTTTTGAAAATACAATATCTTGTTAGCAAGAGTGTTCTTTCATTTAAGTTTTTGTGAGCCCAAATTGATCAACTAGATCAAAAGTTATGACAGATACGGTGTAGCGCACCCGCGACCTCGCGCTCCGCGAGCGTTGCACTCGAGCGCCACTGTCAGATTTTCGGGCATCAAAAAAAAATTCTAGAGCTTACAGTTTTCATTTTAGAGAATAACTGTATAGATTCTCTTGATGTAAAATTTCCTGTTCTTTCGATTGGCAAAGTTAGTTTTTCATTTTTAAATAATAATTTTTTGAGATATTTCATAAAAAATGGAATTTTGCAAAATAACACATAAAACAATTGCAATTTCAAACAAAAACGCCTTTTTATAGAATCGCTATATATTAATATAACAGAAAACATCGTTAATTCACAAAGGGATTTTGAAAACATTGTAACACGTACAAGCTTATATTAGAAAGGTAATGCAGAATTGTTAGCTCAACTTCATGTTTGATTTGATTGAGGTTGATTGATTTGGTTAATTACTTTGATTGATTGTGATTGATCTGATTGTTTGATTTGATCTAGAGTGATTTGTTTGAGATTGATTTGCTTAATTGATTTATTTGATTTGATCGAGGTGTATTGCTTTGATAATCTCAAAATAGTATTACTTATAATAGATGATTAAAACCATTTAGCTTTTTTATTTATAAATTTAATTATGACTAGGTGGAGCCATTTCTATTACAGAAAACAATCATTAGTCCATACATTACTAGATGGCGTCACTAACAAATTTAAATTTTGAGTTCCGGGACTACGACAAGGAGACGAAACCCCGAGAGCAAGTTGCAAAGACCAACACCTGCCTTACAAGTTGACATTAGGGCCCGTTATTAGAATACAAATTCAAATTTCCCCCCATAACCTGTAGACAAATACAAATTCAGAGCCAAGGGGGGAAGCCCCGAGAGCAAGTTGCGAAGCCCTGTATCTGTCTTACAAGTTCGCATTAGGACGCCCTTATTAGAACACATATTCAAATTACCCTCCATAACCTGGAGAGACTTAAATACAAAGTGAGAGACAAGGGGGCGAAGTCCCGAGAGCAAGTTGCGAATTCCTACACATGTCTGACAAGTTAGCATTAGGCCCCCTTATTAGAATAAAAATTCAAATTTCGCGCCAAGTGTGTCACGACAATGTATGAAGGCCCAACCTTCTTATTAGAATACAAATTCAAATTTCCCGCCAAAACAAAATAGCAGAGGCTCTTAATTATGACTCAACTAAAAGGGTTATGATGATACAATTTAATTGCGGCTCATAATTAAAGTAATTTCGGGTTTTGATTATGACTCATAATTAAAAACAAAATGCCCGCGGAGTTTGATTAAGTCATAATTAAAATAATTGGACTTTGACCCAACCCTTTCCTTCCCCCACACATAACACCAGCGCCCCAGCAATTTAATTATGACTCATAATTAAAAACGATGCCCCCTTATTAGAATACAAATTCAAATTGCCCAATCAGAATGCGGAGACTTAGTCCTCCAATCGGAGCACAACTGCTGAGTAGTGAGGCTAAGGACCAATCAGAAGCCAGTGGGCGGGCGCTCGCACAACCAATAAGGTAAAAGGAATGGGTTTGGTCTAGTCTTAGCCCTGTCTTTATACACCCAGCCAAAATGGCCGCTAGACCACACCCTAGGGGATCCAACACCCTTAACCAGGGGTAGACCGCCAAAAAGGCTCTTAATATGGTCAAAAGGGCCTTAATTAGGGACTAAACTCCGCCCGGTGGTTGAAGAACGCCCCCGATGATACGTTTCTTCACTAGTGATATTAGTTGTAAAAAATTGAGATCCTACTTGAGTAAACCATACTGTAACATTTTTCTTCCAAAATGTAGGTATTTTTGATAGAAACTCGTACTACTTTTGATGTTTTATCAGAACCTCTTTCGTTTGACATCGTTTCAATTATTTTTTTAATTACTGTTTTTTTTCGATCGGGATCACCAATTGTAATAATAGATTATTTATTTATGTCAAAAATAAAAAAATTTGTTTACTCTATTTTAAAATTAAAATCTTGTTTATAAGCACTCAAATGCGGGCATAAATTGGCCTATATGGCACACGGTAATTAATCATTAATTGCCAAGCAACTATTGCAGTAATTATTCAAACACGCTTCGGTATCGAACATTCATTAACGTTAAGAAAAATCATACATTACTATTTATAGAAATTAGAAGTACACAGTATCCCTAATAACATCAATATAGCCAATCTACACAAGACTAAAATTTGCATCGGCACAACTCTCACAAACTTGCCGGAAATACAAAATATTTTGTTTGGAAGTTTTAAAAACTAGAATAGAATAAAACGTTGTATGTACCACGGCTAACAGTCGATTATGGCTCTCGGGAAATTAAACATTCCCTCGTGCCATAATCTACTTCTTAATACATAAGTAATTATTTTGCAATCATATATTTTTACACGATTCAATAAATGCGACTGAAAAAAAACAATAACATTACCAACAAAAAATCAATACTCGAACAGTCACTAGTTCAAAACAACCGGTAATTATAATTTTTCTAGCGTTACATACGCCACAAAGCTAACTTACATGAAATGTTCCAGGTGCGGCCTACACTTGTGTTTTAATAAAGATTCAATTTATTTCTATGAATTTCATCACTAAAATAAATATGTTTATTATAAATTTTGTTAATTGTTAAAATAAATATGTGTTAATACACACTCAATATATTATCTCCAGCTGCTCAATATATTATACCTATTTCAAACATTTCCAAAATTCTCAAAAATAATTAAAAAAATAGGGTTCGATTTTTTTTTTATTATTTTTGTATAATTAAAATGTATTTGCCCTATTTTTAGGGTGTAAAAATAAAAAATTGAGCATTGTAGGGGTAACACCATGGACCTATTTTTCAAGTAAGAATTATTGGACTATTTTTACCTGCAAGTCATTAGATCTCTGAGTCGAACTTTTATTGTTGTTTAAAATTTCGAAAGTTAATTATTACCTCTCTGTGTAAAACGTATACCTGTCCACTATTAGCCGAATACGATTTTAATGCAATAAAGAAACCTACGTTTGCTTCCATAGTGTAACGTTTGCCATTGTTACGCAAAATTCGGAAAAATAAAAGATTATTTAAATACAGATAATTTACAATTCAGCACAATAATGAAATAACAAAGTTGAACGTGCAGTTTAAGGGCAGAGTGTTGTATCAACGCTTAACATTTCAATACTGTTAAACACAAAACGTGAGCAATTTAATGACAATTCGAATCAATTAAGTCATAAACAATGTGAAACTAAATTAGCCAAAATTGCCACTGTCTAAAGTCGTGCTAGTAAATTCACTCTTAATGGCTCAATAACTTTTAGTAGTAATTATTTACATCTGTCCAAGTCTCTCTAAATTAAAAGTTTCATTTGGTATCTAATCTTACCTATAGAAATTTCCGGAAACTCTTAGGAGGAAATCCTTTCAAACATATTCGATGTATTTACAAGTTCGAACTTGCTAGCGTTATTTGGTTCATCAGGTAAAGGAAGAGGTTTTGTGTAAATAAAATAAACTCTCGTGAACATCTGTCGTTTTTTAGTACTAAAAAGTTATGCTTAAAATGGTAGCAGGGTAAAGTGTGTTCGAAAAGGTGTTCTAAAGATGTTTTTATTTGTTACAGTGGTCGTACAGGTGGATGGCCGGCCAATCAGGGTCGAACTCTGTGACACAGCTGGCGAGGTAGGTCAAAGCAAGTTCATTCACTACGTTTTTAACAATGAAAGTATACTTGACAAAGTAATAGTAATTCAGTTTCGTTTTGTTAAATTGCCGTTTTTATTGCTAATTTCATGCATGAATTTTAATCTTATGTGTAGCTAATACAAAGAATTTTTTGTATAATTACAATTTACGTCGTAATTACATAGAATAAACGTAACGTAAGTATTTTCTGAAAGTCAAATAACTGTACGCAGCACCAAAATATTGGATGTAGACTTAAAAATTGCTGGTAATTATGTATATTATGTAAAAAACGTTAATATTTCTTCCCTAATATAATAAGTTGGTTATCTACTCTGCACTTCTTTGTGTTAGTTCACTTTCAGCTTCACATCACGTTGACCTTGTTTCTCTTAATGATTATCAGATTGACAACTTATTATATTTATGATAGTATCAACTTAATATTATAGTTATATCAAGTTTATTTAATTATTTTGTGAGGTTACTACTTAACATTCTATACGTTAAACCACTAACTAAATCATTCAAGTTCAAAATGTATCTCCGATAACCACAATTATTCCGCACAAACAAAAAACCTTCTGGTGTGTAGAGAACATTACATAAAGACAGTCATTTTGCATTTTTGATTATGCTTACTCATTTGTAACAGTTTCATGAAACAGATTTCTTATTTTTTCTAAAATGTGGTGGGTTACGTTTAGTACTTGATGGTACGATTGTGGTGTACGACTTTTCAAACATCACCTTTAAACAAAATTGTAGTTATAATAAAATAAAATTATAATTCCAAACTCATCATTTATTATAAAAATATCTAGTGTGAAACAACACACCTTTCACCTTACAAAATGGAAATCAAAAGAAATCAAATAATTTTAATTATATTTTTTTTAGGATAACTATGCAACCTCTTTTTTATACGTTCATAACGAAAACAGGCAACATTGTAGAAACGAAAACAATAATCTATGTCAGAAAGACGTTTAAAACGTCAGGTATCAGATAGAGATTAATAGACATAAATACATGTTAACTTTTAAGAAAATTCCAAAGCCGCCCGTTTCTATAAGATATCAATAATACAGTTTAACCATTTTCATTAATATTTAATTAATTTTTAGGCTTACCTTGCGCTCTATTAAGAAACTTTATAAACAAATTGTAATGTAAAATTAAATTTTCTTGAAAAAATATGTCTACAATTTTTCTTATAAACTTAATCGTTGTTCAGATATTGAAGAAATTCGAATTAGAACTTAAATCCTACCTTAGGGATGCTTTGCCGCTAAATTACGCGCCGCGCCGTATCAAAAACTTGCATGGATCATAATTAATCGATATGTTTCAGATCTATATTTAGGTATTTTAATAACTTTGAAATATGCAGCTGTCTTGGAAATGTTTGATAAAAACCAACAACTCTTCCTAATAACCCCCCCTCTCCACCACTGGATTTCTTACAGAATCAAATCAGCTCCAACAAGCTTAAATACAAAATTTTAAGTATGTTGGTGTTTTTGTTCTGGAATTATCCTGGATGCTAGCATATATCCATATACATGCGCGCGCGCCCACACACGCGCGCGCACCCGCACGCACACAAGCGCGCGCACACGCACACAGACGCGCACACGCGCGCACACACATGCACACATACACTCACACACGTACACAGACACGCACACAAATACGCACACTAACACGCAACGATCACTCACCCAAACATGCACGCACGCACGACACGCACACACGCGTACACACAAACACATACGCGCGCACACACGCACACACACGCACACACTCATGTACACACACGCACACAACACTGACACAAATGCGCACAAACTCGCACAAAAATACGCACACAAACACGCAGAACACGCACACGAGCACGCACACAAACGCACGACAACGCACACACCACACACACGCGCACGACACGCATGCACAACACGCACGACACACGACACACATCGCACAAACTGCACAAATACGCACACAACACTAGACAGCACACAGCACGCACACAAACACGCGCAACAACACACGCACGCGACACGCACACAACACGCACGCACACAACCAGCACACACGCACACACGCACAACTACATATACGCACACACATATATGACACACAGCGCACACACGCAACACGCACACGACACGCACCACACAGCACACACGCGCAACACGCACGCACACACACGACAACGCACACACGCAAACATAACGCCACACACAGCACACCGCACAACACACACGCAACACACGCACACGCACCACACACCGCACACACAGACACACGACACACACACGCACACACACACACACACGACACAGCACACACGCACACACGCAACACACGCACACACCACACGCACACACACGACACACACGCACACAGCACACACACACACGCACACACACACACACGCACACACCACACACCACACACGCACGAACACACACGACACACGCGCACAGACGCAGACACACGTGCACACACATGTCACGCACATGCACACACACACATACACACGCGCACACGCTCACACACGCACCCACACTCGCACACACATGAGCACAGTCTCACGCACACTCAAACACGCACACAATGACGCAACCAAATACGTACACGCGCGCACGCGCACGCACACAAACGCGCGCGCACGGTACACATACACACGCGCGCGCACGCGGCCACATGCGCACACACACACACACGCACACAAGCACACACACTCGCACGCACACGCGCACATACGCTCGCGCACATACGCACCATGTAAACACGCTCGCACACGCAAACGAACATGCATACAAACACGTACACAAAGCGCACATACACATGCACACACGCACACACTCGCGCACATACACGCGCGCGCACCCACTCACGCATACAAACATACGCACACAAACACATGCACACAAACAAGCACAAAAACACGCACACAAACACGCACACGAACACTGACACAAATACGCACACAAACTCGCACACGCACACGCGCACATATATTTTACGAAGTAATCGTGGATTAGATAGTGAATTTCACATCACAACTGATTTCTCCAAGCTTCTCGCATCATAATCGCATACTGACAACCAAACATGCACACGCGCACGCACACAAACACGCGCATACATATACGCACACACACGCTGATGCACACTCGCACACACACGATGATGCACACGCGCACACACACGCACACAGGGACACATGTACACACGGCACACACACACGCGCACACACACGCACACACACGCACACAAACACGCAGACAGACGCGTACAAACGCATACACCCGCGCACGCTCACACGCACACAAATACTCACACAATGACGCAACCAAACACGCGCACTCACACTCACACAAACGCGCGCGCACGCAAACACATACACACAAACAAG
This sequence comes from Vesta saturnalis, assembly GCA_036346205.1. NCBI lineage: Eukaryota > Metazoa > Arthropoda > Insecta > Coleoptera > Lampyridae > Vesta > Vesta saturnalis. The sequence goes on along the minus strand of JARFJB010002010.1, from coordinate 3,332,397 downwards.
CACACAAACACGCACACGCACACGAACACGCCCACGAACACTGACACAAACACGCACACGCATACACACACGCACACAAACACGGACGGCATGCACAATACGCACCGATTGGTACCTAAAACTATTTCTGATATATTTTACGAAGAAATCGTGGGTTATATAGTGAATGTCATAGGGCGACAGATTTCTCACAGCTTCTCGCATCAAAACCGCATACTGGCTTGGCGGATAAATTTCTCATCCTTCATTCCTCTCTATCAAGGCGTGTGTGGTCCTGTTCCAAAAACTTCTACCGTGTTCCATAGCAAAATTGAGGAATGTGTTTACCAGTACCACATTTCTATTTCGGTATCTACATCCATCTGAATAAATGATCACAGGTGTTTTCCTCCCTAAGGGAAAATCCGTCCAAGTGTTTTATTAGGCAGGTAGTTAATGTGGATGACACAAATTCACCTCCTGTTTTATTCCAACAGTAATTAATACTGTAATGATCATTTATATTACAAATAGAAAAATTGTGGACGGTAAATACATACCACTCTCTCCTTAATGCTGCTTCCTTATCTGGCTTTTTCTCACTTCGAGTCTGTTCTTTCCTTTCTGCATGTTTCCTGTATAAATGTATTGATTTCCGTCAATCTTGTCATGAAAGCACAAATGGTGCACTTCGTTGTTCCTCGCAATGTTTTCTATACAAATTATATACTTCTATTTTATTTTTAAAAGATTTCCCCAAGTATAATTTTCTACTGTCCATTCTACAATGATGTGATGGTAATTTTGAGATTGAATTTATAAATACTGCCATCAGATTTTTTCGCTTGTTATTGTTTTATTGTTCATTTGTTTGGTTCTGTATACGTCGGCATCCTGTGGATAGTTAGATTTTTTTTACCCAATCTCCTTTCTTTCAGTCTTGTTGTATTAAGAAAGGTTTTTTGCAGACTTTTAATTTTTCATTTCCTACTTGTAGATGACAGTAAAGTGTGCCTTTTCTTCTGGACTCAGTTTGAACATAGGATCGTTTCTTTTTTTTTGATATTACACTCGAGGCCTTATATAACTTTTCTTATTCTCTCATTTCAATTCCTTACATTTTCATCTATTTTATTACACAACCTCGTAAGTGATTTACATCCACATACGCCTCCTAAATTTCTAGCCTCCCTCTGCACTTCGTTCCCATGCACCCATCTTTCATAGTAGATTTATTTATATTGTTTATCCTCCATTCTTATCTTTTTGTTCAATGTTCTATTCCATGCCCTGTGATTTTTTCTTTTCCTTTTGACTTATTTGTCTGTTGCAGAATGTTGACCTTCGCCGTTGTTGTTTGAATCTGTATTGTTATTTTCTGCCTCATCTGGCGCATGATCTTTTTGGCTTTTCTTATCAACATTTTCCTTATCGCCACATTCAAGTCTTTTAGTTGCACCTTAATTTTCTTTCTCATTCATATTTTCATCTTCTCGCTAAATTAAAAAAGATAATTGGGTTAAATGCTTTCACAATTATTACCAATTATTTACCCACAGACCCCGCGGCGCGGTGAGGCTCCAACCTTCGAAAAGAAACATTTTTTAAAATTTAAAAACACTTTTTTATCATTAAAATAGAACATATGGTAGAAGTTTTCCAATAAACAGAACTAAATTATTATAAACTTAAAATAAACAGGACATTCCAAATCACGAAACAAAAGAAGAATAATATAAAAAATCAACTAAAACGCGTAACTTCTCAAAAAACTGATCTCGGTTTACTGTAGTGGCCATTATTAAACACAAATTGAAATATCATAAAAAAATTCACACTAGTAATCTCTATGCACGCACCATCAACTCTTGCGTAAGACTGAGAAAACATCAATGCACTTCGGGCTGGTGCTGGACAACGGTAGAGGGATGTTAAGACCTGTCGTTTTCGACCCTCACCGAAGCTCATTTGTGTTTGTCGACAAATACCGGTGAGAGTCCGAAAGTATTATAAAATTAAAAACTGTTCGGTCATTCACTGAGGCATTTGGTACTTGTTGACAATCACCGGCGAATGTTGACGATCACTAATTTAGGTCTCTCATGGTTATATATATATATATATATATATATATATATATATATATATATATATATATATTCAGGGTGTACCAACCAAGATGCAAAGTTCGATAACTCCTTTGGTTTCATAGATATCAAAAAAGTTCTCAAACAAAAAGGGTAGAGGAAGTAGCAATGCATTATTTAAAATTATTTTGAACTATACAGGATGTTCCAAAATTCAGATATGAATCTAACTTGTGTTTTTTTAAATGGGAACCCCTGTATATTATTTCAAATTCAGAAAGCCCACATTTTTTCGATTTTTTTAATGTCGGGGTTGAATACATTATACAGGGTATTTGGAAAGATATGGATTGTTTTGTGTTGAAATTGTACTCATTTCAATGCCCTGTAGAACATTACACTCTGTAGAAATGAATTATCTGTTGGCCAGTTGTCTTTCAGAATATTGTCTAGTATCGTTACCCACCATTATTCATTTAGCTACTTGGGGTTTGTATACAGGGTGGCTCAAAACTCGGAGGTGTCATTTTCTTCCTTAACTCAAATGGAACACCCTGTATTTGTTATCACTATCAAAGTCCTCTGGTACTCCTCTTTAATTTTTGTCAGAGGTTCTCTTTACCTAATGTGAGTAATTATCGAGATATTTCCAGATATTCATTGCAGGGTGTTCCATTTGAGTTAAGGAAGAAAATGACACATCCGAGTTTTGAGCCACCGTGTATACAAACCCCAAGTAGCTAAATGAATAATGGTGGGTAACGATACTAGACAATATTCTGAAAGACAACTGGTCAACAGATAATTCATTTCTACAGAGTGTATTGTTCTACAGGGCATTGAAATGAGTACAATTTCAACACAAAACAATCCATATCTTTCCAAATACCCTGTATAATGTATTCAACCCCGACATTAAAAAAATCGAAATGTGGGCTTTCTGAATTTGAAATAATATACAGGGGTTCCCATTTAAAAAAACATAAGTTAGATTCATATCTGAATTTTGGAACATCCTGTATAGTTCAAAATAATTTTAAATAATGCACTGTTACTTCCTCTACCCTTTTGTTTGAGAACTTTTTTGATATCTATGAAACCAAAGGAGTTATCGAACTTTGCATCTTGGTTGGTACACCCTGTATATATATATATATATATATATATATATATATATATATATATATATATATATATATTACTATGAGACCTAAATTAGTGATCGTCAACATTCGCCGGTGATTGTCAACAAGTACCAAATGCCTCAGTGAAGGACCGAACAATTTTTAATTTTATAATACTTTCGAACTTTCACCGGTATTTGCCGACAAACACAAATGCGCTTCGGTGAGGGTCGAAAACGACAGGTCTTAACATCCCTCTGCTGTTGTCCAGCACCAGCCCGAAGTGCATTGGTGTTTTCTCAGTCTTACGCAAGAGTTTATGGTGTGTGCGTACAGCTTGCCAGTGTGAATTTTTTTATAAGATATTTCAATTTGTGTTTAATAATGGCCACTACAGTAAACCGAGATCAGTTTTTTGAGAAGTTACGCATTTTAGTTGATTTTTTATATTATTCTTCTTTTGTTTCGTCGAAATATATGAGAAATTTTAATACATTTATGATACACGTACCACAATAGAAGAAAAGAAAAAGAAAGAATTTATATATATATATATATATATATATATATATATATAATTTGGTCAGATCGGATTTTCACCACTTTTCACATTCAAAATGGCGTCTGAAAATGTATGTCATTTTTGGGGTGAATTTATTACAAATATCACTGTAAAAAAGGAGATATCGGTTTGCATCTTTGAAATTCTAGTAGCTGGAAATTTTTCGCGTATTTAAGAAAACCCGTAGCTCAATTAGGAGCTGAGATAATTTTTTTTTTTTAATTCGCCAATTGTCATCAGTGGCTACAAGTCTGGCTGTGGATTTATCAGATTTTGCTTAGAAAAAAACAGGTTACTTTGCAACCAATTTTAACTCTTGAGCCTCTATATCCCGATATTGCATTAACAAAAATTACATGCTCATGTGCCGGAAACTGCGGAGATGATAGATGTGGTTATCATAAGTATGGCTTGAAATGTTCAAGATTAGGTTCTGTATGTAATGGCGATGCGCCTTACGTGTACCATGGAACCATGCCCTTTTGTTCCAAAAAGCATAAGCAATTGGGAGACGTTATTGGATTTGCAATAAAGTCAGTGGCGTAGGAGATTTTTTTGAAAAGGGGCTATGGTACACCCATATCTCCGCCACTGATTTTCGTATTTTATCATCATAAGCCCTAAATAATGAGGGACAATTAGTTCACACTGTGTACCAAATTTAAAATTATTCAAATCTGCCGTTTTGGAAATATTCAAAATATTATGTTTATTTTACAAAATTTCAACACTTTGTATCTCGAAAACGAAGCTCTTCAGCATATATATTTATATGAAAATAAATCCAGCAAAATTTTAATTGCAATAGTTTTGCCACAAATCGCGCGGGGGCTCAAAGGTATGTCACATTTTGCGGTTTGAGTGTCCTATATCTAGGATGTATAGCGCGCGAAATTCAAATAGATGTGTGCGTGTGTGAACTTGCGCGTGTTTGGGTATAGGTGTGCGTACCTGTGTGTGCGCGCGTATGTTTGGGTGTGTGTAGATATGTGCGTGTGCGTGCGTGCATGTGTGTGTGTCGAATTATCAAAAAAAAAGTGTGCAAAGATAAATAGAAAAATTATCGCCCAAGTAGAACCTCTTGTGGTATTATACTCCACATAACCACGATAAGGCAGCTGAAGTTGTTTTGTCAGTTTAGTTCGTAGAGTCAGTTTGCCTTAAGCGACCAGCGAGAGTTTACGAATAAGAAAAATATCCAGATTAAAATTGAATCTCGAGTGGCATTTACTAAGAGAATTTCACAACCTATACAATTCTCGTGTTCCCTTTATAATCAATTTTACATATGAATAAGTTAAGGAAGAAAACGTCACGAATCATCATAAGCTATGTTTCCTAAAATGTACAATTATGGAAACTGTATTTCAATGACTTAAGCAAACTTATTCACGATCAAACGTTTGTAAAATGAAACGCCATGGTGAGTGTAAATAATAAATATTCGGTTTATTCGAAAATAAACGACTTCCGTCCTCAAAAATATCTGTTTATAAACGGCCAACGCGACGAGCTCACACACAACAGTGTTATCATGGTGACGTGGAATTCTCAGTAGCAATATCACAAGAGAGTGAGAATAAATTGAAAATAATTTGACAGATTTGCGAAAACCTGTTGCCCTACGGGTTCTCGTGTCTCTTGACGAATGGCAACAGGGTAGAGAAAATGTGGAGAATTATTTTCTAATTTATCGAACTCTCATGTGGTATTCGTTGGATTATTTTTGACGTTAAGAAACACGCTTTCAATATTATATTTTTATTTTAACAAATTAAGGTTTCTGAACTTTCAAATTGATGATAGAAGTCAAATCGAAAACTACGTTGTCATTCAATAAAAAACGAAATACTTAAAATTATTTTCGCGGTAATAAGGTAAGTAGATTATTCCCACTATAATAATGTTTTGATTGGCTAAAACCTACGCACCTGACTTAAATTGAAAGTCTCTATTGGTTCTTAGAAACGTAAAAAAATAATCGGGGATAATATAACTAGTGTTATGATTATTATCGATGATAGCTCGAGTTAAAACTGATGAACTCGTTCAATTTTCTAAAGATTTTAACGAGTGGTATCATCGATTATTAATCATAACACGTGTTATATTTGGTAAGAGAATGTAATGAACGTTAATAGAAAATATATTTTATTAAAGTCTACAATTTTAAACGATTTGTCACTTTGACAGTAAACAATTTTCTTCATTAAAATCATGTGACAGTCAATAGGCGTTGATAAAATTATCACCGATTTGATAGCCTATTCTGTGATTTTGTTTTTGTATACCAATGAAAGTAATCAGAAATGTACCATGTGAAATGTGAATTATATTCTCAGGGATAATATAACTAGTGTTATGATCATCGATTATTAATCATAACACGTGTTATATTTGATTAGAGAATATAATGAACGTTAATAGAAAATATATTTTTTTAAAGTCTACAATTTTAAACGATTTGTCACTTTGACAGTAAACAATTTTCTTCATTAAAATCATGTGACAGTCAACAGGCGTTGATAAAATTATCATCGATTTGATAGCCTATTCTGTGATTTTGTTTTTGTATTTTAACCAATGAAAGTAATCAAAAATGTACCATGTGAAATGTGAATTATATTGTCGGGGATAATATAACTAGTGTTATGATTATCATCGATTATTAATCATAACACGTGTTATATTTAGTAAGAGAACGTTAATAGAAACTATATTTTTTTAAAGTCTACAATTTTAAACAATTTGCCACTTTGACAGTCAACATGCGGTGATAAAATTATCATCGATTTGATAGCTTATTCTGCGATTTTGTTTTTGTATTTTAACCAATGAAAGTAATCAAAAATGTACCATGTGACTTATGAATTATATTCTCGCGGTAATAATGTAGGTAGATTATCCATAATAATATTTAGATTGGCTAAAACGTACGCACCTGACTTAAATTGAAAATTTCTATTGGTTCTTAGAAACGTCAAAAAATAATCTGTATTATAAGATGGACATGTATAGTTTTGTTACAGTAAATGCACTTGAAAGTGCCAATCAACATAAACAAACAAAATTTTTTTCAGCCCGAGATCATGACGAATATCAAATGGTCATTGAAGGCGTTTGACTCATACTCGAAGTATTTTTGATTAAAAATTTAAAAAAATTATGTACCGTCAAATGAGGTAAAGTGAATCAATCGGGTATTTCCGACAAAATGTCGGTGCCGTCGTTCCCAGGAACAATATTTAGATGATGTACCGCCGGGGATGTTTCGCCAGTACTTTTGTATGTGCAGTAGAGAGTGTTTCGCTGTTTTAGAATATCGTGTATGTATTACAAACATGTTTTAATGATCAACGACTTTTGTTGACTTTTATTAAATGTTGGAAACAATTGCTTGCAGCGGTTTTTCTTTTGAATTTCTATTTATTTAGATCTACTAAATGTGTTCATTAGTTATCAATGGTTTTGGTTAAGGCTTGGCATCTTTTTTATTGTAAAATGGTCGGTTTAGTGGGTAAAGTGAATCATTCAAATTTCGTTGAAAATTGGGCTATGATTATGATTGGTTATTTTTAGCGGATAATTGCTAATAGCTTGTATTGTTTTTCGTGATCCAATAATAAATTTTATTTTCAGCATGCCCAGAACATACAAAAAAAAGTTAGGGCTAGAAGGAAAATGTAATTACAATATGGAATATGTTCAGCGGGCAGTGTCAGCGGTTCAACGAGGTAATATGTCTATTAGACAAGCCTCAGAACAGTTTGGTGTGCCTTTCAGCACTATACAACGAAGATATCATGGAAAGCATCCCTTAAAGTATGGCCGACAGCCTGCACTTACTGACACTCAGGAGCTGCGGCTGAAGGAAACACTCCAAATTTGTGCGGAATGGGGATTTCCTTTTAAAGGTATAGATGTAAGACAATTGTACAACAATATTTAAATAGACTGGGAGTGACAGAAACAAGATTTCGAGATAACATGCCAGGGTTGGAATGGTTTAAGTGTTTTATGAACAGACATAAAGACCTTACTGTCAAATTGGCGGAAAACACAAAACGCGTTAGGGGAGCATTAACTTATGAAGTCATTCAAGAATATTTCGAAAATTTGCGGGTCACATTGACAGAATATTGTAAATTATGACGAGACGAATTTTGTGGTCAGTCCAGAGTCATCTAAAGTTGTAACCAGAAGAGGTACAAAACATGTTCACAGATTAATTGACTCTTCAAAATCCTGTACAACGGTTATGTTTGCCATTGCTGCAGATGGAACATTACTTCCTCCCTATGTAGTGTATAAGGCAAAACACTCTTATGGAGGCTGGACAGAGGGTGGAATTGAGGGAACTAGATACAATAGAAGTATGAGTGGATGGTTTGACTCAGAATTATTCGAAGACTGGTTTAAAACAATTGTTATTCCTTATTTTCGAAAATTATCTGGACCAAAAGTTCTAATAGATAATTTGAATAGTCATATCACTATCAATGTTATACAAGAATGTGAATGCAATAACATTAAATTTGTCCTTCTCCCCGCCAACTCCACCCACTTGCTTCAGCCACTTGATGTTGCTTACTTCAAACCTCTAAAACTGTCCTGGAGAACAACTTTAGAAAAATGGAAACTAAAACATAGAGGAGTGATTCCAAAAACAGAGTTCCCAAGGCTTCTTAAAAAAACTATAGAAAAGATTGGATTGAGATCTAAAGAAAATTGCGTAGCAAGTTTTAAGGCATGCGGAATTGTGCCTCTAAATCCTAACATAGTTTTAAATAAAATTCCAAGGAATATCAACAATGCAGAAAATGACCAATGTGTTTGGACGCAAACGATTGTAAACCACTACTCCTACTCAATCGAGACAAAGAGGGAAAAAGACCAATATTGAAGCGGGAAAAAGTATTTCAAACGATTATTTGTTATCTACATTAATAGAAAAAACTCCTAAAAAAGGCCGCCCATCCAAAAAGATAAATCAAAGTCAAAACGAGGACCATGAAACCTCTGAGGGAGATTTGGAGCTAAATGAAGACTTTGACCCAAGCGACGCAGAAAATAACGAAAACGACCTTGACGAATGTACGCCAAAATCTAATGAGACCAAGGTCGTATACACGGCCGTGACTGAGACTGAGAGTGACATGGTTGTAAGAGAACCTTCCATAAAACTAAAAGTTGGTGATTTTATCATTGCAAAATTTCCCACTGAGAAGCGAGATAGACTATTTGTTGGCAAAATAGAAAATGGTGGCAATGAGTTTAAAATAAATGTCCAGAGAAAAAAGGGAACTTCTGATAAGGGCTATTTTGTTTACCCAGACCTGTGTTTTATTACTCGTAACCAAATAATTAGAAAACTTGGTCAGAAATCAGTAAAAAGGGGAAAGTTTATTTTTGACATTGACTATGATGAATTAAAAAAGTTAGAATAAATGCTTTTTTTTTATTTTATGAAATGTTCAAGTTCATATATTTTTTATATTAAATGTAATATGATGTATCTATTTGAAGAATATAGATTTTGGTACTTTTGACATGTTTATTTTTCTTAAAAAAATTTTTTTTCCCCTGTTTTATTAATTTTTAGTGATTCACTTTACTCATAAGTATTTTAAAGTAGGTTTTTATGTAATTTTAAGGCCTGATTCATTTTACCCCAAAGTAGTGGGTAAAGTGAATCACACTTTACCAAGAAAATAGAAGGTGTTCTCATACTCAAAAAATTATAATTTTTAGTTCAAGCTATTCGAAATAGGTGCATAAACCTACATTATTTTTTTCATATTTTTAAAGAAAACGAAGAAAAACCCATTTTTTTGATTCACTTTACCTCATTTGACGGTACCTACTGTTTAGTTTTGTCTGAATGGCCAAGCAAAAGTTTAATCACGTATCAATTCGTGTTTTAAATGTGTTTTTTTTAATTCATAATTGGACACCTTGACGTCTATTAATTTACAACATAATCACCTAAATAAAACTGTAATTTTAAATCTTAAGATTATAAACAAATGACTAATCGTATTAGTGCAAGTGCCACACGAAATCATGTTCTTAAGATTTAATTATTTTAAATTACATTTTAACGGTAATGTATTTGTGGTCTTACTTCGAGTAGAGAAGGAACCCTCAACGTTAATAAATTCATATTAAAATCTGTGAATAGAATGGCTTAATTTCATTTCTATCAAATCTGGGTAGTATCAAAGAGAAGCGATTTAAATTTTAATCAAAATTTGTAAGCACATTGTAGGTAAATGAAGTACCTGCAGTAGATTAAGTTCATGAGACCACCGTTAAAGATTAATGAGCCATTATTCAAAAATTAATTTCATGATTTTATATTGTGTTCGCAGGGCGTGAACTACTAATATTAATTGTGAGGCTTAATGAACATGCTCTTCCTTGAATATCATCGCGCTGCAATAATAAGTGTTATTATCTTTGTACTAATATTGAATGAATTATTGAATATCACATCCGTTATTCGTAAGAAGTTTTTAAAAAGAATTTTGTTGCATTGTCAATAATGAATATGCATTATATGCAACGCATTATGTTATACACAAAACATCATTACTGTTTGCATCCTGTCTGCAATCAGCAATGCCTATGGTTTCTGGCACAATGAAACTAATATGAATGAATGAATACTAAGTGATTATTATTCTTGTTAATAATTGATAATAAATGTTACTAATTAAAGCTTTTAGTATATGTATTTACCTATCTATTTCTTTAAAACTCGATTTGAACGTGGCGGTAATAAAGGAAGTCTATCAATAGCTTTTTAAAAATAAGAAACAAGTAAATCAAGTTAATAATTATGCATCTAAAGTTATAAATTTTATTAGAAAATAAAATTTTTGGAATGTGCACTCTTTTTATTTAACAACTTCCAACCTTCAAAAAAACACATTCTATAAAAAAACGGCATACCTAGTAACATTTTATATTACATTTTTATATACAAAATCATCCTTTACCTTTTCTGTTTCCATTTTCACTGCTTTTAAAAGTTAACCTTCCCTTGTTTTTCTAAGTTAATGTAGTTTTATTAGTCAAAGCAATTTTTTTTATTTAATTTTTTAAGAACAATTTAAGTTTTCGCGTACATAAACCGGAAAGTAGAATTAATACTTACGCTTGTTTGTAATTATAGTATAGTTTAATATGTAAAGACGAGATGTACCAATTTTCCTTAAATTACATTAGTGTCACGTTATAACCTTTTCTCTTAATAACTTGTCTAGGCCTACACTTTATTTTAATTAGCAATATTAATTTTTATATTAATGTAAATTTTGGTTTTATGAAAGAGTTTTATAGTTCTATAGTTCACAAACATGATTGGAGTTGAATTGTAAGTGATTTTTTATTGATGTCATCACATTTAAACTGAACTCACCGGTTATTTTTGGGATTTTACATTAACGAGAAAAGAAGAAAAAAAGTAAGTGAAATTAAAATGTTAGTACGTAGGTAAAGTAAAGGTTAGGTAAACTCGATGTATACTGTCTTTATTGCACTATTGCAAGATCCCTTGGATCCCTTGGATAAAGGCGAAATTTTTACTCATGATGGAAAATATATTAAAACTGCCCTATTAATGGCATACGTCCAAGGATCAAATAAATTCAAACTTGGGTTTATTTTTCAAAAATTACAAATACATATCCTCGATATTATAAAACACAACTAAATTTATTCTCGGAAAGACATTTTGTAGGTAGAACAACGTGCCCTTGTACCGGGTGACCAGATAAGAATGCAAAGTACTGTTTCTCGGAAACTATTCGTCGTAGAGAGTTACGGTGAAAAATTTTATTACTAAAGTGGCTAAAAAAAAAGAGCGTGGAAAATATTTTCAAATTTGCAAGATGACCACCAGGGGGCGTAACCGCCATTCTAAACCTTTAAAGTGATTTTTTACTGAAATCCACCTAGTAAATGTACCAAAAAAATTATATGCTTTATAAAGCTCAGCTTTATTCAGGTAATTTTTGTTTGACGTATCTATTAAAATAAAGTGGTGGGGGGTGATTCAGTGATTTTTTTTAAATAAACAGCTGTAACCCCTAAACGACTGAATTGATTTTAATAAGCTTGGTATCTTATTCATACCCTAAAATGTCGAAGAAAGAATATTTAGTTATTATAAAATTTGAAAAAGACGATATTACACCGGTATTTATTTTTATTTATTTCTCTTTTTTCAAGATTCAATGAAAATTCTCACCATTTTATAATTTTTAAGTAATAAAAGTTTTCATAATTTAAAAAATTAAATGTAATAATATGATAATATATATTTTTGAAAGGTATTATTCCAAATTTGCGGAATTCTTTTTATTAATTTTATTTATGGCCCTAAAAAGGGCCGATTGTGCAATAATACCTACTTAAGTAGGCATCAAGTACCTACTTAATGCCTACTTAAATGCTCAAATTGTCTCCCATCGACCTCGATGCATTGTTGGAGCCTCTCATGCATGGACATTACAGCAGCTTTAACTTCTGCTCTTGACAGGCTACGAATGGCCTCTCGAATTCGTACTTTCATGTCGTCTCTCGTTGTTGGTGGAGTTTCGTAAACAATATCTTTTAACGGACCCCATGGATAAAAGTCCAAACAGGTTAAGTCTGGGGATCGGGGTAGCCAAGGAAATAGACTTTCTCGTTCAATCCACCTCTGGTGATATATTAAATGTAAGTGTTCTCGCACATTTATTGAAAAATGTGCTGGGCAACCATCTAGTTGTAAAAATATATTTTTTCCGTAATTGCAAGGGCACGTCTTCTAATAAAATAGGCAATTGGTTTACCAGAAAATCAAGAAACACGGCACCATTTAGTGGTTCATCAAAGAAATAGGGACCTATAATAGTTCCATCCAGGATGCCACACCACACATTAATACTCCAATGACCTTGCTGTTGGACCCCGTGCAATCAGTGAGGATTGGTGTATATATGCATATTATGCAAATTAACGTTTCCATTACTTTTAAAAATGGCCTCATCCGTCCAAAGAATTTCTGATAAAAATCCTCTATTTTCCCTAATCATGCCCAACATCCAATGACACAATAATCTATCAGTCGGTCAAAGTCTTCGTCATGTAAGGCTTGATGTAAAACCATATGATACGGGTGCATTCTATAAATTTCAAATTACAAACACATTGTGAAACATGTAATGTCGTATTTTCAGTGACAAGAACTTATATATGATCCTTACAATGTTTTGAATAGTAGTTCGTGACATACCCAACGCGAGAGCATGCGTGGTAAGACAATAACAATATTGTCTTCCATTCTTCTAGCCGAGTCTCTTCGCAAATTTGGTCGAAAGCTTCCAGTATTACGCAAATTTTGCACTAAACGAGGAAAAATTCTCGCATCGCATAGACGCCGATCTGGATATTGAGCTGAGTATACTCTCTTAGCCAATACCTCATTTTAAAGACATTCAAAATATACCGCAATCATATCAACAGCTTCATCATTTGTAAAAGACATTATAGGTAGTTTTAAGGACTTACTTGTGCAACAAACATAAATTACACTGTCTGTCAAATTTTAATATTTGTTTACAAGTTGATTTTAGGTATTTGTTTTTTCTCAATGGCCTACTCCTAATATTCTGCCTATTCTGCACTTGCATATTCTATGCATTGATTATTATGCCCCTACATGTTTTTTTTAATTTTTGAAATTATGAAAACTTTTATTATTTAAAAATTATAAAATGATGAAATTTTTCATTGAATCTTGAAAAAAGACAAATAAATAAGAATAAATACCGGTGTAATATCGACTTTTTCAAATTTAATTTTTTTTACTAACCTATTTAGGGATGATTTCATCTCATTTTTATGAAAAAAAGTCATATTGTTGCATTTAATTTTTTAGAGATTTTTTCAAAACGCGCTCTAGCGACATCACTAAAAATTAGACATATTACAGATAAGATGGATTTGATGGAGCAATAAATGCTCTGTCCAACGAGACTAAGTTTCTTAAAATCAGTTCAGTCGTTTAGGAGTTACAGCTTTTTATTTAAAAAATAACTGAATCACCTCCCCCCCCCCCGCCACTTTATTTTAATAGATACGCCAAACAAAAATTACTCGAATAAAGCTGAGCTTTAAAAAGCATATAATTTTTTGGTACATTTACTAGGTGGATTTCAGTAAAAAATCACTTTAAAAGTTTAGGATGGCGGTTACGCCCCCTGGCGGTCATGTTACAAATTTGAAAATATTTTCCACCGTCTTTTTTTTTGGCCACTTTAGTAATAAAAATTTTTACCGCAAGTCTCTACGACCAATAGTTTGCGAGAAACAGCACTTTTCATTCTTATTTGGCCACCCGGTACAGTTTGTCCCGATTTCGATGGTTTTGCGGAGATTGAGAAAAAAAGTTGCGGTTTTCCCATTCCTGTGCTACTTTTTTATGAAACGAAAGATGGACTAAACAAAATTTCCACGGCATGCTTCATTTCTGATATACAGGACGATTTTAGGACCCCCCTCGTATCTATGCTAGCAAGTAACATAAAAATAAAGTGAGAACTGATACTGATAGATATTTTTACGTATAATCACGTGGCGTACGAAACTTTTCTATAATTATTACCGTTTTTTCAAAATAACCCATACTCACCTTTTTAAATAGGAATTGATTCAATTTGTCCTCAGCTTTCCAAAAATATATAAAACTCTATAGTTCTTTTCAACACTAAGCCCAAAATTTAGGTTTTTACAAATTTAAATTCTTTGATAGTTGGCCGATGCGGAATTTGAAGTAAGAAAATAATTCTGCTGTCAGATTTTAGAAGTTTGTCTGTTATTCTAATTATTAACTTTGATTTTTCTAATATTTTTAATTTAATTGTTGGAAATTCATTCGTTGTTAATTATGGCAGTTACTATAACATTTAGAAACGCAGAAAAATATGGCATGCTTGTTTGTTACATAAGTTGTAACGACAATGCAGACGAAGCATTAGAATTGTATTTTCTCAGGTATCTATCTATCTATATTGTTACTTTGACTGACAATTTACAAAAAAATATATCTCATTGATATCCAGAGAGGCGACAGCCAACAAAAAAAATATTTTCAAGAATAAAATCAAGTCTAATTAAACACAGCTCTTTTTATAGACCTCGTGTTCAAAAGTCTACAACAAAGAAATTGACGAACTAAAGGTATTATTGTCAATCACAGCCAATCCTAATACCTGTTGCAGTGAGATAACCTGCAGTATTGGAGTGTCTAAAACAAATGTTCAAAAAACTCTGAGAAAACACAAATATCACCCATATAATTTCATATGGTCCAAAACTTGCGTCCAGGCGATGCAGTACGCCGTAGACAAATTTGTAATTGGTATTTACAGAATGTGAGCAGAGATGATAATTTTGAAAGATTTTTTGTTTGACCTGACGAGGTGAACTTTAGCAGCACGATAAAATAATAGATTTTGCTCCGAGAATAACCCACATGCATTGTTTCCACGAGAACGACAAGGAAGGTTTATATTTACAACAAAACGGTGCCCTGACCACAACGTTGAAATTGTTAGGAACTGTTTAGATAACAACTTTCCAGGCCGATGGATAGGTACAAATGGACCTGTAAGATGGTCACCCAGATCACCAAATTTGTCACTTCTAGATTTCTTTCTGTGAGGATATCTTAAGAATAAAATTTATAGAACCCAAACTCTGGCGAATCTATGCAACGCCCTTGACAGGGCTTTTGTGACACTACAGTTGAGGCCTGTTATTATTATTTTAAATGTAATAAGGCGGATCAGAACAATATGTGAAACTTGTTTAAGGCACAATGGTGATCAATTTGGACATTCTTTATAAGCTAGTTTATAATGTTTATTGCTGCGTTATCCTATAAAATTTTGAATAAAAGGTTCTTTATTTCCGGCCCGGCCCGGCCAACCATTAACAAATTTAAATTTTTAATCACGTAAATTTTGATTTTAATGTGGAAAAAACTATAGAGCATTTTTGGAAAACTGAGAACAAATGGAATCAAATTGTGAAGAAATATACAGGGTGTTCCACTTAAAAAAAGTAAATTTGGGTTATTTTGAAGAAACTGTAATAATTATACAAAAGTTACGTACGGCACTCGATTCTACGTAAAAATCAGTATCAGCTCTTACTTTATTTCTATGTTACTTGCTAACATAGATACGAGGGGGTCCCTAACTGACAAATTTTCAAAGTCGCCCTGTATATCAGAAACGACTCTTTTTGCCTACCGGAACAAAACTTTCGTTTTATACGAAGTGTATATATTATTTCCTTAAATGTTTCGAGCATAATAAAAAATGATCGATGTTTTTTGGCGGTCACAAGGCAACACTGAGTTTTGTTAGCATTAGCTGGATTATTACTTCCTCATTCAAGCATTGTTGAATTAAATGAGCATTTCAGCTTTAATCCCTTGATTTGAGGTAGCAAGTGGATTACTATTATGAGTACACTCAGATGAACTACAATGAAGAGTGCTGTGGTCAGCAAAGCAATGAACCGGGTTAAATGTGTAGCAGAAAAAGTGCAGGAGCTATAACTGATTATTGTAGCATGTCTCGTTATTAGCAACTTCAACCATCAACTACGACACGTATTCATTTTTTATGCAAGAAACTGGAAACTCAGATGATGATTTAACCCTAACGAGGTGAGTTTGGAAAGTTAACACTTATGCCAAAATTGGTCAAATACTTTTGAGATATCTGAAGCGAGTACAACTGTTTCACCGGATTGTTCTAGTGTATTGTTCCAAAATTAGGTCACATATGAAAGATCACTTATTGAACGACTACCTAAAGCCATATTGGTGGTCACTAAGGAGTCACTAAGAGCCAAAATTAGTGAAATACTTTTGAGATATCTAAAACGACTACAACTGTATCAGTGAATAGTTTTAATGTATTGTTCCACACTTAGGTCGCATGAAAAATGGTCACTTATTGAACGACTGTCTAGATCTATATTGGTGGTCACTAAAGGGTTTGTTAGATTTAGGGAAACAAATTAGTTGCCGATTGGTGGCTTTTTCCATGACTTTAGACAAAATGGAAGTGGTGGAAATCGGTCGATAGTTAGAGGGATCGGTCTGCTCGCCTTTTTCAGGTTGGAGATTTTTTAATTTCCATGATGAAGGAATTTCCACGGAAGACATAAGGAATAGAATTATGCTCAAAATTGGTATGATGTTATTTGGTTAGTATTGCTTTTAGTAATATTTATGTAGAACATACGAGGACAGGGGAAAAGTTTTAGTGACTACATTTTACCAAATTGTTTATTGATGCAAATATTAAGCAGTGTTAATAATATTTTTAAAAATTTATTTAATAATTGTATATTCATTATTTTGAATTCTAATAAATTTAATGAGTTTACTAATCTTAACGTTCATTTTTGAAGGCAAGCATGTTGCATGTTACCTTTCGTCCGTTAGAAGGTGTGCTGATTTGTCATCTTCAAGACAGTTTAGTAATATTTAATTTATTAAAGATCTAGCTATTTTTTGCTAAACTAAAATAAAATAGAATTAGATTCCATTGTTGGCTTTATACGTTTATCAGGTTATAACAGGCTTATGTTTGTGTTTTTAATTTTCATATTTTATAAATTTATTTGACATCTTAAATAATTCTTGAAGATATTCATATTTACTGAGGACGACAACTGTAGTTGTTATCGAAACGTGTAATTTTATATGAAGATAAATAAAAAATAAACGATTTAATACCTAAAAGATAAGTATTTTAATTGTCATAATCTTATCGAAGGTAAATGCATAAGTGCACGAAATATGTTTGTCATGGCAACTGAATCGAGAATCATGTAATCTTTTCTTTATTCGAAAGGGATTGAATTGCCCAAATGTTACAAATATTGAGAGATAATAACAATGCATTTATCCTAACTTAAAAAATCACTACTAATGGATTTTAAGACGATTAACACAACGTAACACATATTAAGCATCCAGGGCAAAATCAATATTCCAGAGATTTGGTACCGAATCTATATTTTCTTTAACCACTTAAACGCTTAGTTTTACTTTGAGCATTTCATGGTGATTTTAATTGGGATACTGCCATTATGACAGCCGTGGTTTTTTCACCTATGGAGAAGTGCACCTAACTTTTTTATCGTTTATTCAAATTGTTCAACCGACACGTCATTGGCCCATTTTTGAAAACTAAAACTTCTGATTTGTTTTAATAGACAGTGTGTATTAATCAATGGAAAACCAAATTGACTTCTTACTGGTGAAATATAGATTTGGCCAAGCTCCAATTTGGTTTCCGATTGATGATTTCGAGACCAAGGTTCTACGTACGATCACCGATATAAATCGTGGTTATTTAGTTTTTCCTTCAGTAAAGTAGCGTCGACTCGTTTTACCGTTACATTTTCCGACGAAGAGTCCTGTAGGGTACCGCCCACCTAGATTAGCGTCCGAGAAATCTGATTTTACCGTAACCGTCGCTCCACAAATGATCGCTCCGTCTATATTAAATAGTTCTTCTAAGAACTAACCCTGCACTGAACGTAAAAGCGTTATAGTTGTATTGACGACGTGCGAAAAATACTTCGCGTACGGTGAATTGAATAGTGTTCACTCAACAACTTGATTTTTCACACCAAGAGCAAAATTTAATACATTTAAGCTTTGACATTGAACATATCAATATGTTTTGTTAAATATCATTTCACAGGCTACCTTCTACTGCATATAAATATTGCTTTGTGCCATTTAATTCTCATATCTAACATTATTCCTTTATTTATTTCAAGAAGTCTGTATAAAAATATTGTGTGCAACTCGTCCGCGAAATATCTTTGGTGCTTTCGAATGATTTTTTGTCTCGGCATTCTCAAGCCCAAAGTGATATTTCGCGCACTAAGTACATAAATTACTATTCGTTGTTGAATTCTCACATTTGATTTGGTTTTTTTGTGCCTGGAATAGTTATTTCTAAATATTGTACGTGATCGTTCATTTGTAGTATTTGTAACGTTTCGTTTTGTTTTTGCCATAAATATTTATTTGTATCACCAGGCTGCATACGACACTTTGGGAGTATGAGCAGTATTGCGTGTCGAGGCGTTGCGAATAATTATAAAAATAATTTTTGGACGTGTGATACACAACATTTTTGAAAAATTATAAGGTAACGCTATCATATTTAATCAAACGACTATAATATGTCAACAAGTGTGCATGTATAACAAATCAGTGATGCCATATTAAAAATGCTTAGACCTGAAACAATAAGTTTTTGGACAGTTTCGAGGATATGACGAGACGGAAGCCAAAAATAAAATTTCACCTCCTTCAGTTTTCAGAGCTCCTTGATTGGGAATGAAAGTAATTAACATTTCTCATTGTTTATTGTCAAACATAAGTGCCTATTCATTGTTAATTTGAGTATAAAAATAAATGTACAAGATAGTACAAAATCTAATGCGACGTATCTTTAGATAAGAAAACAAGCCTTCAACCTTTTTTTCCAAAAACGCGAATTCATAATTTGACGTTTCTGAATGAATATGTATTTATACTTTGAGCAGAAGAAGGAAATTTATGAATATACTGCATGGAATAGGACTGTTTTTAATCAACGCACAAACGAAAAATTAATTGGAAACTTTTATTACATTAGGTGCTCAAAATGCTCTCCTTGTTGCTGCAATGTGTAACCCAATCGATCCTGAAATTCACGGACTGCGTTGATTAGAAAGACATTATTAAATGGTTCACTATTATAAACTGGTAACTTCTCTAGTTGAATGTGCTGGGACCCGGTCCATTTGGAACCAGAATTTGACAATATTTAATAAATCAATTGCCAAACTAACGTTTCTTCGTAGAAGCTTATAACATTTCACGTAATTAAGGTTTCCATTAATAAAGAATGGACCGCTTATATGATTACCAATTCCTATCCAAAGATTGTATTGTGCCTGCGTTTCAAGCAAGAAATGATTACAGCCAATTCTAAGAATGAACCATACCGGCATTCGAAAATTTGTAGGATTTCTGCTTATGTAATATAGTGCGTATATAATCTTTAGTTTGTCGTACAATTAAGTAGAAAATATCCGATTTCATTTATATTTATATTAATCAAATACTGACGTTTCATCTTTGTTTATCAAATATTACAATCCAAAACTATATTAAAAGATAATTTTTTATTTCGTTTTAATGTGACTACATATAATGTTTAAATTAATTTTTAAGGTTTATTTATTTTTGTATTACAAGTTTTAGGGACTTTGTTTAATTTTTACGGTTTAGTTATTACTCTACAAAAAATGTATTAAGGGAACTTGTTTAATATTAATTATATTTAATAAAGGTATTTTGGCGTTTTTCAATAGTTAGCTGTTTTCGAGATATTCACCAAATGTACCTTTACTTATAAATAGATATTAACTAAAATATGACAGAACGGAGATATATTAAACGGAACTCTAAATATAGTTTCATTAAAATCGGTTATGTATTTTTTAAATTATGGTGGCTACACACACACACACAGAAACACGCGCACTCCCACATGCACGTCTATGTGACAACCTTCGTATAAAGTCCGTGTGGTACATACAAATGAGCATTAGTTCAGTGTAGTTTTAAATATGAATAGAATCACCATTTATAAAAAGTTAATTAAAAAAAAAACAAATTATAGGTTAGGATTATCTAAAAGTATAAAAAAGTTAATTATTTAATTTAGGTAGATATAATGTAGAAATACGGCACTAAGTACAGTTAAGTTATTTATGGAGTAATTATAAGTTAAACAATAGTTGAATCATAATTTGCTATTTTTTATCCTAAAAATTCAGTTGGTTTTAAATATAGTTTAAATTATGCTGAAAATAAGGATGTAGGTAGCTTTTTTGTAGCTTAATCGTAAGCTAAGTGGTGGCACTTTCTTGAAAATTAAGGAAGTTTGCCTATATAAAGCCCTATGTATAAAATTCTTTAAGTCAATATGTAAGCCAATCAAATATTTAGAGGTGGTTTGTTTGATTTTGGAAGGGTCTTTCAATATCCAATTAAATTCTCAGTTGTTAACACTCCATCATTCTACCTTAATTACAATTGATTAAGCGGACCATATTATATGTTCCATACTGAAACTAAGGTATGGAATTCAATTATTTACCTAAAATAATTACTCTGAAATCAAGTTCATGAATTATTGACAAAAGCTGTTAAGACAGCCTCCCGTAATTGTTACGTGCGTAGAAGGATCGATCCCCACCTATAATATGTAAGTACAAATGTTCCAATGTGTAAAAATTAGTTCTGACGAATATAATCAAGAGTACTTAATTATCAAAATAGTCAAGACGTACACCGCGAGATACATTGTTTCATTTAGATTGGAAATTGTATTTTATATAATAGAGATTTAACCGCAAAAATATAACTATGAATGAAATTTTCGTAGAGTAACTAGAGTAGATTATATTCGTGCTGTTACAAATCTGGGATTTCCGTTTTGCATAGATGGTATTATTTTCGATAATCGTTGCAGTCTGTTGATATTGTCAATACAAACAAAAGAAATTTTGTAAGGACTTTCAGTGTTAAGTAAAGTAATTAAATGTTTAGTTAACTCCTGTAACGTATAGTAATATAATTTTCGCAAAATATTATACATAAGCTTAATATACCAGTTATTGTTGAGGACACACTGGGATTTAAAAATGGAATTCCAACGTTAACATATGTGAAACAGTAGGTAATCGACTTCTATACTTATAGAATCTAAGTTGACAGAATGATCCATAGTTATTAATTAGGCTGTTGTTCATGTAATAAAGTTTTTGTTTACATAGTGGACATTTTTTCATACTAATTCTTCTGTTTCAAGGTAAGGAATGTCTTGCGTATTAATTAGTTTTATTTTAATTGAAACAAGTTTTGACGCTACTGTCTGAACACAGGTTGAATAGGGGTGTACCGAGGTTATAAGATCAAGGAGCACAAATATTCCACCATTTTATTACGTTTATACTTGCTTACGACGAACAGCAACTTATTGCTTATTATGAAGTAAAATAGTATTTTAATTGCCTAATTAATTTTTGTTTTGTAGATACTTGCTCAAAGATTAATTTTAAAAGTAAAAAATTTAAGTTAGTCGTGAAGGTTTACCGCTACCAAATAACCGCCCGTTTTAAATTCTTGAGCATATAGAGTTAAATAGAGCTCGTATTTATTAAAAATCATTAATGAAAGACCCGTGTAATGAGGGCAACTGTGACCTTTATCTAGATCCCTAACCATTCTTCCGTCGAAAATAACTCTATAGTTTCAGAAACATCTTCAACCGCCGCCGTTTGAACTCTGAAGATATCCTTAACCGAGGCTAGTTAAAACCCTGCCTGGAAGACGTGTAGAGGTCCAGTATTGACCCAAAGCCGTGCTGTTTCTTTTGGTGGCGCTCGAGGAAATCCGTATCCAGCCTCTGGAGGAGAAAGACCGTTATTCGTATTACGTATTCAGAAAAGCCTGTAACTTAAAATATATACCGTATACATAAAATACTTATTTCTTTTCCATTAATGAAATGCTTTCCAAGCAAGTTTAATTTGCGTACTGGTGAGATTTTGGTGCAGGTTTCACTGCAACCGACTAACACCCTTATCTGAGGTTTTTTTAAACCTAAGTCTAGCCTTTATTAGATTGTATTCGGAAAATAAAATATGAAATCGATTATGATTGGAAGTAAAGTTATAATTTAGTTACGTCTTACATTTGAATGCTTAAAATTAAAAGAAAATTTAAAATTAAAGATCACTATGAAAATACCTTCCATTTTCTTTCTGTTTCAACATTACATAACGATTTATTTTCACGGAAAATGTTATTCTTTGAGAAATATAAATAAAAGCTTAAATTTGTCAAAGAACAAAGACCGTTTCTTTTTACGTAAAATGAGTAGGATTTGTTAGTATTTTATATATATTCAGAATGTTTGTATGTTAAAAATTGACGCACTTCACAAATGGAATGAAATTCTAAAGAACAAAATAAAAAACTGTACCGTGCTTAATGGAAAATATCGTGCAAATACGTTTTATCGCATAACCATTTATTTTCACATTTACGGGCAGGCTTTTGTATAAAAGTGGTTGTTAATCAAAGATGTAATTTCTACTTGCACACAAGATAAATACCTTTCTACTTATTATATATGCATGAGCATATAATTCATTAATCACATGGGGTCGTTTTAGCCAATAAAACTGCATACTTTCCTTAGTAACCTGTCCATTCCAACGATAAAAATTTATTGTGGCATTTATAATATTGACAAACATACGTCGGTTCAGAAACGGTTTTATTTTTAACGTCTAGTGAAATAGAAATAAATGGCTTTAGAACGCTGGGGAAATGTCCAGGAAGAGGAAATAATAAAACTTATAGAAAAATCTGTGCCCTACGATACTACAGTTAATAAGCAAAGTCAATGGCGTCAGTTTTTCGAGTTTTGTACAACCAAAAATTACATAATTAATGAAAACGGAAGTATTTCAGAGTTGGCATTTATTTTGAAATACTACACTGTGAATATGAGGCGCAAAGATGGTGCGGACTACAAAGAGGTCAGAATAAAGACACTATGGAACGGCATGGCTAAAACCTTACAAAATATGTTCCTCGCTGAATATATTATCAAGTTTAATTCGTTTGATGGTCTTGAGCTTTTAACTGCAAGAAAAGCGAGAGATGCCAAGCGGGAACAACTTCCGAAAAATGAAAAGCTAGCTATTTAGCGTTTACAGAAGAACGTAATAAAATGACAAAAATTGGGGACGAAAACACCCCAAACGGATTGCAAATGAAATTTCGTGTAATAACTTCCAAAGAGCTAGCCTGAAGACAAAGTGAATCCGCTGCTGCTGTGACGTTCCATTTCAAAATTGATCGAACTAATACGGGAGACACCATAGGCCGAATTGTATATAATCCCATTTTCTGAAAAAATAGTCAAGGGAGAAAAAAGAAGTGCATTTCAAGTAAATGGCTAATAAAAAATCCCGATAAAGTTGTCTGCCCAATGCAGTTATATTTCAAATTATTGGAAAAGCGTCCCAAAAATCGTCAACAGATCGCTTCTTCTTAATGGAAAATCTTAACTGGCGCCTGAAACACTGGTTTTGGCACAAAACCTCTCCCATTGGAATTAATAAATTGTCGTCTTGCACATGGAAAATTGACTAATCATAGTAGCAGATCCACTGTTGTAACGCATCTGGTAAAGTGTTCCTGATTAGCAGTTGCTTAAAGTATGAATCACACCAACCCTAATTCTATTCAGTTCTATTTGAAAATGCAACCTACTCGTCACCAAGAAATTGTAAATATAAGTGTCATCCTTACCATACTGATTTACACCAGCAATTACGCAATGGTGACTTCGAAAGACGAGTAAACTTTTGCCAGTGGATTGATTATTGCTCAACTTGAGATTAATCCATAGTTTTTATCTTGTATTATGTTTTCTGGCGAGGCTACGTTTAGAATCAATGGTGCTGTAAATCGTCATAATATGCACTATTACGCATTCGACAATCCATTTTGGAACCGAGAAATACAAAAACCTACACCACTGGTCCATGTTTCGTGTGGCATTCTCCACAATAGAATTATTGGACCATAATTTTTTAACAGTCCCCTGGCTGGCGTATTTACCTTCAATTCCTCCAAGAAGTTTTGTTTAACTCCTTCATCAGCTTATTAATGATGCACGATAGAATATGTGGCAGCAACAAAACGGTGCCCCTCCGCATTACCACAGCGAGGCACGTGAATTTTTAGATAATAAATGGATTGGACGTGTTGGTTTTACCCAGTGGTCGTGCGATCTTACCCCATTAGATTTCTTCTTATGAGGATATATTAAGGAACGTGCATATGCCAAATCTCCCACCACAAAAAAAATACAGGGAAGATAAGATACAAGACGCTTGCATACAAAACACGGCCGAGAAACTTGAGGGAATGTTCGTTTATTTTATATCAACTTCTTATGATAACATAATGTATTTTTTTTTGTTGGGGTTGATTTGTATGTACATAAGTTACTGTTTAGTATTTAATGCAACTTTTCTCTTGTTTTCAAATTTCATGGCTACTGCGAATAGTCACAAGAAATACCATTGAAATATTGAATAATTTAGAAAAATCAAAATAACTCAAAAACGGCGAGAGATAGGTATAGGACATACTTATGAAGAATTGTGTGGTTTTTGATTCTCTTTGACACAGTGTAAAAAAATACAGTGTTCTATTTGAGAAAAGTGATATTTTTGAATTTCAAGTTTCGTAGGTTTGCACATACACCCTGTAGCATTTATCTCTAATACTTCATCTAAACATAAAAGTTTTCCTAGCAAACCACAAGATGGTACATCATAATAAAGTTACGTCCATGAAACCTATGTACATAAAGTTTTATAATTGCGCGTAAAATTCAAAATATCGAATGATAGACAGGGTGTTTCATGAAAAAAGTCTTGTCCTGCTGAGTAATTTTAAAATGCGCACACTTACTAGCCATATAATATGATAAATACATTCGATTGGCATGGTTTACATATAAAGCACTAGTTTACTCTATCGTTGACTCACCCTGTACAATATGGCTATTAATTTACAGTACTGAAGCGGTGGGCCTACTTTTACTTAAACCTCTAACAGTTGACACTGTCAGATGTACTGATATGTTTACAAGTTAGTAAATAATATTACCTACTGAAGCAAATGTCTTTTTAGTTGGTCCAAGATTGAATTCGTCCGCGAACTATTTTCGGTGCATTTCAATAAATAGGCACAAAGTAATGCTATTGTACTGAAGATTGTAACCAAATTTAGAAGAATTGGAAGTGTGCTACAACAAGGAAAAGGTAAGGCTGGACGAAAAAAACAGTGGATATCAACGAAAATCACGAACGTGTATTCAATCCAATTATGGGCTCATAATCAACGGAGATCGGTAAAATTGAATGTGAATGTGAACAGGACTCTTAAGAAGATGTTGGAACAACTTAATGCCCGTTCATACGTTATTCAGACGACCCAACTATTGAGAATGGGTGATTACGCTGCAAGACTTGAATACTGTTCTAGAATCCTTGCTTCGCAATGGGATAATCCCAGTTTCGTTATTAATATCTGGTACACTGGCGAATGTCATTTGCATTCATCGGGTCATGTAAATAGGCGTAGCAATAGATTTTTAGGTTTCCAACGAGCAGAAGAGGTGCAAGGAATACCGTTGCATAGTGAAAAAGTGACCATCTGTTACTGATTGATTGACAGATAACTGTTAACCAAGAACGCTATATTACTCAAGTTCTTACACCGCTTGTAGATGACTTTCGGAGGTCTTCCAGATCAATAAACTTACCCTTCGATAGCCAATTTTTTCTGCTATATGGGGCAATGTACCACACAGCACAGGCTACTAGAACCTTCCCGCGGGAGACGTTTGAAAACAGTGTGATTTCACGTTTCACCAATTTTTCTTCATGTCACTCATTGGATGCATTTGTTTGGGGTATGATGAAAGTAAGCGGTTTCAGAGATAAGCCTCCGTCTACAATACAACAGTTACAAGAGAAAGTTACGCAAGTGATGCAACAGATACCACAGTCTTTATTTTCAAATATGGCCACAAACATGCCAAAACGATACGAATTGTGCGTCCAGAGTAATGGAAGGCACTTAGAACATGATATTCGTAAAGCTAAGACTTAGGTGTTAATTTATTATTACATATTATTTTAAGTGAAAAAGGTTTGAAATTTTCAGTATTATAAATTAATAACCATACTGTATTACTACTGAGAATATAATTCATTAGTCACATGGAGTCGTTTTAGCCAAAGAAACTGCGTACTTTCCTTAGTAACGTGTCTATTACAGCGACAATCCAACTCAAAATTTAGCAACCAATCGAATCAGCTTATTTTTTTAATTTGAGCCAATTAGGATCTCATTACACTGGGAATATTTCCATACTAAGGAGCAAGTTCTTACAGCAACAATAGAGGTGAGAATAAAGGTAAAAATATTTAACAATAAACTGTATTAATAATTTATGCTGGCTTTTTTCCTGACAGGAGTTAGGTTCGGTTTAAGCCTTCCTTTACACTTTACTACTGGGACGAATCCTGTTTGGCCTTTTGATTTCCCTCGATCGGTGTTGAGTCTTTCTGGGTTGTGAGCGTAATCGTGTGAGGAAAATGTAACTCATCACATAATTTTCGTTTATTTACAAAACAAAATGTATATCTTTTATCCGCTGTTTTTTAGGGTGTTCTTTTCTGTAAGGGGCGTAAACTCTTGTAGTTTGACAGGGGTAGACTTTTCTGCTTCGCAATACACCTTTTTCGTAGTACTGGGGGATTGCAGCGTTTTTTCCTTCTTTCCGGCGGTGGCGATTGTGTTTTCACTGTTTGTTGCCGGTGGTGATGACTCGATGGAGAATCTTTCCTGTCACTGGTTGCCGATGTTGGTGGTTCGAAGGACCATGTCTCCTTTCACTGGTATCCTATGTATGTGGCTCGAATGACCATGTTTAATCTCGTGCTAGTGGAGATTAAATGTGTTGGGGATATGAGGGGTACACCGTACCTTGTACCTATTGTAGACTAGTGTTTACACCTCGTGAGTAATTGAACGCGCGATATCTAACTCAGGACTGTTTATTAAATCTAATGTCTCGACCATTTGTAGTAATTATACTACTATCCTATTTATAGTCTGATTCAAATAAAGTTGGGTATCACTCATTCTTAAAATTACTCGAACTAAGATTTAGGCTACGTAAGTCTTCATTAAATTAGCAAAGTATCTTTTAGTTAATATTTTTATCGGCAGATGTCACCACATGAATTTCCATAAAATGTCAAAGAAAGTTGAAATTTATTGAATGTATTTTATATTTTAAACTAAAAAAATTATCCATTATATCCACTTTTTTTACTGATAAGAGTCAAAAATATTTTGCTGCGAGAGTGAATTGTTATAATTTAGGACATGATTTGATTATAATTACATACCATCATAATATATAACCTATATATTTGTAAGTAAACAAATACTTTTTTTTAATTATTATTAATTTTATTAAATACATAAATAAAAAGTTTACCTCGAGTAGGATTTGAACCTACGATATGTATATTGCTAGAGTACCGCGCTAACCAACTGCGTTATCGAGATTCAAGCCCCAATCGGTGTAAATTTTGTCTTTATGTATGTAAAACTGATGTAAATTCTAAATATAATGAGATTACAATCAAATTACTTATATTAATGGAATGTGAGCCTGCAATATCGCAAGGATTCACACATACCAAAGCAACTTGACTAATATTAATTTGCATCAGTTCTACACACATAAAGACAAAATTTACATCTATTGGGGCTTGAATTTCGATAACGCAGTTGGTTAGCGCGGTACTCTAGCAAAGTATATGTCGTAGGTTCAAATGCTACTCGAGGTAAATAAACTTTTTATTTATGTATTTAATACAATTAATAATAATTTTTAATTACATATTTGCTTTTGAACTTATTCGTTCATAGCAAAACTTAACAATAAAATAAATAAAACACTTTTTTTATTATAAATTGAATCATTTCAGGTGGAAAAATTGATAAAAGTTGCAATTAGTTTGTAATTCTCAAGATTTATAACAACCCTTCTAGAAGCATAATTATTGCTTTGTAATCGACATAATTCTTGTAGATACTTTATGATAACATAAATATCGATACATTTGTGATTCTTGTAGAAGAAAGTGTGTGTACAGTGTAATGTTGTTCGAAGTTCAACGAAATTATAGATGTTTAATATTTTAATGTAGCACATAGTTTAAATGGATTTCATATTGCTCCAAGTTAAATGAAAAGCAATTTACATAAATCAGTACATTTATTCCGTCTACCTATTGCAGAATTATCAATATGTTATGTAGCAATTAGAATATTTATATTACAATGGAATTAAAACGTTTACATAAAAAAAAAAATTATTTACTATCAGTGTCACTCGCAGAAGTGGAATCGTTAATAGATATAATTAATGGTTGTATAACCTCAAAATGTTTTTCAATTTCCCACCACTCTAACATAGACACTTCGGCATGTTTAAAGCATTTCTGCCATTGTGTCTCATCAATTTGTTGCAAGGATTCCATCCATATTTCTTTTACATAGTCATCGTTAAATTTGGAATTGTCTTCCTATATTTTTGTTGTAGTGTTCTTTGCAGTTTGCCCGCACCAGTGATATGGTGGAAACCGTAATACTCTGTGTCCACACTTGTGTGCTATTTCATCTATTTCGTACACCTTTGGTATCGAATTATCTGCAACTAATTGCAGTAATTCTTTTTTAAACATACTAGGTTCATAAACTGTGTAGTGTTTTAATGGAAATATACATATTTCTTCCTTCTTAGATAAATTATTTAGAATTTTTTCTAGAAGTTTGGAATGATAACTAGCATTGTCCACTACAATTAAAGATGGTTCTTTTAAGTTTGCAATTAAATTATTTGCAAACCATTTTGTGAACAACTCCGCACACATATCTTCATGATAGTCTGCACTTGGTGACTTTGTAGAAAACAAGAGTGAAGCATCGGAAATCTTCATTACCTGCATGAATAACTATAAAATCTATCTTCATTACCTGCATGAACAACTATAAATCTAAAAAATACAGTTATTTTATTAGGAATTATAATGTAGCAACTAAACTACAACAAAACTTTTTGCTACACCCATTGGCTTCCTCTTCACGCTTTCCTTAGATTTATAATGCCAGCTTATTTTGTGCGATCCTCGACTGATAATCAAAGTTTCGTCTAAGGATACGATTGTGTAATTCTTCTTTTCCCTTAAGAATTGTACACGATTGGTAGCAATATGTGATTGTTCCAGTAAACCTCTCCTGCTATCATCTACTTTAGATGAAAAGCCAATGGAATGTAAGAGACGTCTTAAACTTGATCTATTGACATCGAAAACTTGACTATTGCTTAATTATTTTTATGATGCCAGCGTAACATGTATACCTACAAAAACAGGTATACTAGACATGTCTTGCATGTTTGTATTTATATTTTGAATGCGTTTCATACATTTTTCTCCTTACAGCATCCTTCATATAATTTATTTTTTGGGCTTTTGTAGCCCTTTTTTTATAGCTCTAACTGTATTTATACTAATCCCACATGCTTCACACGTGCGCTAAAAGTAGTTCTTCCAAGTGTCCTATTTTAGACAATAATGTACTACATACATAATACACTGTACAAGTTGTAGATAGTTTTGAAAAAAACTGTTTTTCTTATAAAAAGTAAAGCAAAAACAACAAGTTAAAAAAATGACAGGAGTGACAGATGTTGCTTCTTAATCACAACACACGTTTTAGTGCGCTAATGTGAATTGTACAGGGTGGTTCATTTTCGATGTTTTCTTATGGAAAGTACCCTTTCTATTACAGATAGACAAAAAGTAATATGAGGTCCTTGTGCTCGATTTTGGTGTTAATTAAGATCCAATAGTCATAATCAAGATATCTCTAACCGTTATTGCGCAAGTAGTCAAAATTGAAAAAATGGCGATTTTGAAAAACTTTAATAACTTTTTATTTCTAAAAGTATCGACAAACTGTAAAAACATTCTTAAGAGACTTTTTTCAGTAGAATCCATTAGTGCATTCACATTTTTAATACATCCTTAATTTAAAAAGATATGACATAAAGTTGTGTTTTTTTATATGGAAACCATAGTTGGCTATGACATTTTTTGTGTGCTTTTGAAAAATATATAACACTTCTATGCTATTTTAATAACTGATTTTTTAAATTTTTCTTATTTACGTTTTATATTAAGAATACACAGTTGACTGTGAGATTTATTTAAATAAAAACAAATGATACCTATATGTCAAATAATAAATTAAAAATTAGAAGTGTGCAACAAAGTGATCTTTGAATTTAGTTATTAACATGCCTAATTATACAAATTCAGAAAAATTTTGCATGTCCGAAGGTGATAAGAATGTGGCATCGGAATTATATTTACAAAATTTTCCTGAAAGGCAGCAGCCAAATAAACATTTTTTGAACGGTATAATTAATATAAATTAAAATGTTTGCTAGCTCAAAATAATATCTTAATTAATTTTAGGTTACAGAAAAATCTAATTGAATTTGGTTCTTTTAAATATCCCAGGCCAAAAACTTACTTTAAGCGATATTCTGAAGAAAATTCAATGATCGTCTTAGGACAAGTCGAAGCAGAGCCAACATCATTTAGACAAATAGTTAATCTACACATGTCTCGTAGTAAAGCCCTTCGAATTTTAAAGAAACACAAATACCATTGTTATAGATTTCAGAGAGAACATTTTTTGACTATAGACGACAGAAGACGGCGTACTGAGTTTTGTAACTGGTCAGACGATCCGCATATCAGTAGTGATGGTATTTTTAATAATCACGATTTACGTTACTGGGCTCATGCCAGTGTTGTATGAAGGAACATTAAACTTGTGAAATATCTCGATATTCTACGAATTCATTTGTAGGGATTTCTAGAGTCTTCTTTTAGCACAGTATTGCCATGTCATATTTCAGCAAGACGGAGCTCCGCACATAATTCCCGTGTAGTTAGTGACTACTTAAATTTACGTTTTCCTATTAGCTGGATGGGAATGACAGCACTAATTTTGTGGCCTGTGAATGAGTTAAAAGAAAGTGTTCGTGTGGCTTTTACACAATTAACACCATTATCTATTTATAACTCTATAAATTCAATTAGTATCCAAAAAGAAGATGCACAGTTTGAAAAATATTTGTAGTTTTAGTGTGTTTTTTGTATTGATATTTTGTGCTCTTATTTTTGTTCGTTTATAGATGATGTTGTATTGTTTATTTTCATTTCATTTCAATTTGCATTTGAGGTTTTTTGATAATTTTATATTCAATCTTTCGATTTTATAATTTGTTACCATTCCACAAGAACAACATTACAATTAAACGTATTTGAATTACAAAATGTCTCTAAAATATTTTACTGGAAGTGAAATTTCTTTTTTGATTAGAAAATCTTCATGCAATTTCATATCTGGTTTTCTAACCCAACTGTTGTCCTTAATAAATAATTAAGAAAAACTTAAAAAATTCAATTAATTATTAAAATAGCATAGAGGTGTTATATATTTGTAAAAAGCACAAAAAAACCTCATTTAAAAATGTTATAGCCAACTATGGTTTCCATATAAAAAAATACAACTGTATGTCATATCTTTTTAAATTAAGGAGGTATTAAAAATGTGAATGAATTAACGGATTCTACTTAAAAAAGTGCCTTAAGAATGTTTTTGCAGTTTGTCGATATATTTCGAAATAAAAAAGTTATTCAAGTTTTTCAAAATCGCCATTTTTTTCAATTTTGGATAATTGCGCAATAGCGGTCAGACATATCTTGATTATGACTATTGGATCTTAATTAACACCAAAATCGAGCACAAGGACCCCATATTACTTTTTGTCTATTTGTAATAGAAAGGGTACTTCCCATGAAAAAACATTGAAAATGAACTACCCTGTACAGCAGATTTATGTTTTTATGGCCATCCTTCTCTAATACATGTAGTTGAGAGAGAGATAAAAATATGTAATTTTATTATAGTTTTATATCGAAGAGTCATACCCATCTTTATTTGAATCGAACTTTACAAAGACTATCAATTGCATTTTACTGTAGCGCATAAATTCTATTACATTATACCTATTGCTGGTTAATTTTATGTTACAATTCCTTTATGCTAAATTATTAAAGTTGCGATTTAACTTAATAATTAATAATGATTGCAAAATGATGCAGGCATAGCACTAGTTATATGCCTGAGAATATTATAAATATTATTATAATCTAAACTTAATTTTGTATAAGCACACAAGTAATTCTCATTTTGAAATTATTACACTTACAACAATTTAATGATTAACACTGTTGGTAATAAAGCAAATAGTTTTAATGAAAACCAGGATTAATTTAGTTGTGGTTTTTAGGTTGAAAAGACCATAAAGGATGGCCGTTTTAACCCTCTAGATTGGACTATTGTGAATGGATGCATTGTTATTCTTTTTACTTTTTAGTAATGCAGACTCTTAAGCCTTGGCAAAGGTCCTTTGTGTCGTTCCTAATATTGACATCAAAGTGACAAATAATACTTATAAATCATCTGCAGCCAACATACAAACAATTACTTTGTTCATAATTCTCAAAAACAGGAAAGAAGTAGAAAAAGTTACACTGCGTTATATTACTCTTACTAGGGTTTTTTATAGTTAACTAATACATTGATTGCTATTATTGTTTTAACTGGTGCACTTAGGTGCATTTTTCTACCATGTTATATGGTGTACAATGAAGCGAAATAAAAGTAGCTTGTGTTAAGAATAGTTAGGTAGAGGATTATACTGAAATTCAGAAGTATTGTATAATTTTCTCAACCGAAATATTTTATGTTTAAGCCTACCTATATAAACACCAAGCCGGATTTTAGTAGCATTAAAGGTAAATAATTATTATTGCGAGTTAAAGTATGTATGAAATGTACTTCACGGTATTTGAATAAAACGTAATTCTTTATTAAAGGAATTTATACCCTTAAGATATTCTACTGAGAAATTCTCCGCATTTTCTTATATTTTTACTTGAAATATATCCTCCCGATACATAATTCGTAAATAATACATGTGATACAATCTAAGAAAGCAAAAAATATAAATGCGTGCTTACAAATACGATTTTTTCTTTTCGATTTATAGATTTCTTTTCTTCTACGGTGTACTTTAAAAGTTATCAAGTGACAAATACTTCAGCCAATTGTAAACGACTAAAATTCGCTTGAAAATTCCATTAAAGGAAATGAGATCCTGAAAAACTAGGGAAATTTAGATATACGCATTTTCGAGAACAATGTTGAATTACCCTATTTATCTTTCCCTTATTCTGTTGTACTTTTGGGGTTTTGTCCGAACAGTTTAATAATGTATTTTAAAAGTTAATGCAGTAAAATTAGAAATTGTCAGATGTAACCTCATTATTTGAACCATTTAAAAAATCTACCCTCGAATAACACTGTATAATTTTTTTGTAAATGAATAAAATCAAAGCAAATGTTGGAGTGTATGAAAACAGATTTCCTTTGATTTTGCGTATTTTTCATTTGTGTACTTATAAGTATTTTTAATCAATCGCATTGACTTGTTTTCATTGTCTTTTCGAGTGTTTATACGATAAAAATACAATAAGCGCCATTTTACAGTCGATGTTATCCTTAGACTGCATTTTTGTTATCTTAATCCATATTAAACAGATAATAATAGTATTATGGTAATAACACAATTTTTCTGACGTGAATGTCATCGCAACAAATTTCGAGTGCATTATGAATGTTCAATTTATTTCACTTTGCCCTCTTTACCAAGAGAATTAATGCTTTGCTGGCAAGTAATGATCGTACATATAATAATACTTGTTATCATGTTTTGTTTAATAAAAATTATTCATACGTTATCGTTTTAAAAATAAGATAAGTTGTAACACAGACTTTCTAGATTATGTTGCTCAGGGTAAATATCTTGCATCCATGTTATACATACAGATGAGCATTAGTTAATTGTAAGTGTAAGTATGAATACAATCGAACATATTAACCTTTAGCCAGTAACGTGCCGAATCGGAACACAACCAGTAACGTGCGATCTGACAGACTCCTGTTTTTTGTATAACTTTAATTTAATAATAAAAATAAAACATGGTGTATTACTGCAAAACATTTATATATAAATGATTTTTATCAAAACAAAAACACATTTAACCAAATAAAAAATGATCATTCGTTAAAAAAATAAAAAGTCTACTCATTCCTTAATCTAAGCGCACTCATAACATATTTTCTTCGAACACTGAAGACAAATGGGCTTTTTGCAACAACATGCATACTGAGTTTTATGTTTAAGTTTTGGTGGACAAGATTGCAAGTTGCTCTTTTTTCCAGGGGTTATTTTCAACTAAACTAATGTCGTTTTTACCACATCATTTACCATTTTTTTACCAATGCGGCAACACTAAACTTACGGCAAACATGTCGTTGTAACTTGAGAAAAGAACATACGCATTAATCGTACTTATATGTAGCAGTGTGAAAAAAATGGCCATTGGCTTGGCAGCTCTCTGGTCCAAGGTGTCAACACCACCTTTAGTCGAGTTGTAAAACTTAATTATTTCGGGTTTTATGGAAACCAAATCTGTAGATTTTCTGTGGTGCATGGATGAAATTAAAATTACAGATTTTGACAACTTCGAAACATAAGAAACCAAATTTATGTCATTATTGAATCCGTATATGCTACTTTCTCTTGTTGATTTTTATTGGCTTAAAATTGTGATGGAATTTCCACTTCCCAACACACGTTACGCCCCTTTTTGTAACTCCTGTACTACTTGCACATAGTTGAAGCAATTGTCGGCAGTTATGTTGCCTTTTGGAGTGGTTTGGACAATCTTAGGGCAGCTTGGGTAGGAATTTTCAAATGCTTTTCAGTCGCAATGATATTGAATCTGAGCCTTTCCCAGAATAAATATATGCGTTGTAGAGTTAGTTCGTTGTTACGAACATCAGTAAGGCACACAATTTTTACGCCATATCTTGCAGGTTTTTTTGGCAGGTATACTTTAAATTTGCAACGACCTCTGAAAGTCACAAGCATCTCGTCAATAGCTACATTTGTTCCTAAACAAAAGGCACTTTGCGAATTTTCAATAAATTTATCAAATATCTTTGAAATATGAGAGACTGGGTCTCCTTGATCTTGCCTGTCTTTTATACTAGTAGCATAATCAAAGCGAAGCACGGTAAGACGAAATTCAAAACGTCGTTTTGACATGGTACAGCGAAAAACATCTCGGCCTGTACCGTCAGTGGCAAAAAGAATCGATGCTCCTGATTTAAACACAGCGGAATACATCAAAATATCCAAAAAAGCTTTTATTTCGACTGTATCAACTGTGGCTAGTACAAGGCTATTTAGATTTTTGTGGTTTTGTCTGACGTTTGTACAATTAATTATTTCTGTGCCCGTGTCTTGTGAAAATAGAAATGATCATACATCTTCGGGCTTGGGATTTATACTGAGTTGCTTTGCTGTTGCACGTAATAATCC
Organism: Vesta saturnalis; assembly: GCA_036346205.1. Lineage (NCBI taxonomy): Eukaryota > Metazoa > Arthropoda > Insecta > Coleoptera > Lampyridae > Vesta > Vesta saturnalis. The sequence continues at coordinate 3,296,291 of JARFJB010002010.1, read as the reverse complement.
AGGTAACGTAATAACAATGTTATGCCGTCTAGTTCTAACATTTACAGAAAGTTGATCTTTACGCGTAAAAAAAGGTAATGAATTCCAAAATAATCCTACCGTACAAAAACTGAAAATCTTACCACTTGTTTTTTTCATAGTAGTAGCTTTCTGTGTGTTCTATGGGTTCTTCTGGCTCACTTTCTGAACTATTTTCATTATCGGGGTAATCCGCATCAGAATTTTTCTTTCATGAATTTCTTCTATTACATGCTCCTCTCCAATATCGTCCTCATCTTTTTCAAAATTCCACATTTTCATCATCTTGATCTAAAAGATTTTGTGCCCAATCCGAAAAATTGGGGTCGTTAGGATGCATTCTTTCAGTATTTTTTTAATTTTCAAACTGAATCGCTTAAATTTCCAAAAACTTATTTTGTCACTTAACCGCTAACGTGAGGTCTCGGAGGGCGATGATAGTACTCTAGCAAAAATAAAGCGTTCGTTCACAAAGCCTGCTTACACACAACTAGGTTCTCCACTCACAGAAAGGTACACGAACCCCCACCGCGGAAATAAAATCCTAGCGAAAATTAGAATAATACAACACAGCTGGGGTCTCACAGACCGCACGTTAGCGGTTAATGGCTAAATTTTGGGTAAAAGCGATAAGATAGAATTATGTAGGGTTGCTCATTAGTGCGTTAAAGTCCAATATAGGTTTCATTAACTGCATGTGGAGAAATTTATTTTGCAAAAAAATGGTTTTGTAACGGATTTGGTAATTATGCAGCCAAAGGATGTACTGAACCTACAAAATAATCAAACTTTACTTTTATCATACAGGGTGTTTTTTACGATGCAATTCGTTTGGAAAGATACGTCAAAATCTTTGACAAACAAAAACACATACATACAAAAAGTGTCAAACGTTAAAATCCTAATTATTGTTGCTAATTAGGCGTTGCATCAGTGATTTCTAATATGCTTGCCTTCTGTATTACAATTGTATTCTTTCCTTTCCTTAGTGGGTACGTTGTTTTTTTTTGTTCGTTTGTTGTATGTCACATATTATCAATACTGTTTTTAGTGAGTCAATATGCAGTTTGAAAGTTAACATGATTTTCATAATGGGATATACTCAACAAAATGTTTTGTTAATTCAGCGAATATATGCGCAAAGATATCCTGACAGAAGATAACCTTCAGTTAGAAGTGTGGAAAGATTTAAAGAAAGGTATATTAGAACAGGAAATGTGAGTTATGGAAAATGTGAAAGGAGGAAGAGGACAAGTGACGAAAATGAATTAAAGATTTTGTTATCAGTAATTCTGGGCCGTCTACTAGTTCGATTAAAATATCACGGGAAACGATATACTATTAGCAAGATTTTAAAAATAATAGGTATCATGACTACAGTATATGCTTTCATCAAGAACTGTTGGGGTCTGTTTTGGAGACTAGAAATCATTTGGCGAGGGGGGTTGGAAATGGAAAGGATATCACCTAATTTCTTCCTAAAAGTATTATTTACTGACGAATCCACCTTTTCTCAAAGTGGTAGCCTAAACCCTCATAATTATTATGCAACAGAAAACCCAAGAATTGTGAGGGCGGTTGATAAGCAGAGACAATGGACTGTAAATGTTTGGAGTGCTATCATGGACAACTTTATAATTGGACCACATTTTTTATGGGCATCTAAATGGTGCAATCTTGCAATATGATTGCCTCAGCTTCTGCATCACCTACTCTAAGTGAAAATATGTGAATCTACCACGACGGGGCTCCTGCACATTTTGCACTAAAAGTACGACGGTTTTTAAATCAAGAATTCGAAGGTAGATGGATCGGCCGCGGTGGTCCTATTAGTTGGCCACCTATATCACCAGATTGTGCGAAAATGGATTTTTCCTGTGCGGGTACATAAAACGTATTATATACCAGACGCCTCCAACTACAGCAGACGTTATGAAACAACGTATAGTACACGATTTGGAAACAGTTTCCACGGAAATGTTGCAAAACGTGAATAGGTTCTTTCTGAGAAGGCTGCGAATGTGTTCTAATCAAAATGGGGGCCACTTTGGGAATTTATTGTGAATATTACCTACAATGAAAGTACAATTTGAAACCTTTTGTATTTCTTTAATTCTGTTTGTTGAAATGCTTGGCGTATCATAATCTTACCGGTACGTTAAATCGAATCGGACATAAATAATTTATCGGTTTGTAATGAAGGAAGAATAATATATCGGAGATATTGACTTTAGGTATAATTTGAAAAAATTGAGTGAACGCTCTTTGAAAATCTCCAAAAAACACCCTGTATAATAAAATTAAAGTTTGATTATTTTGTAGGTTAAGTACATCCCTTGGCTGTATAATTACCAAATATGTTGTCTAAACTAGTCGTAATACTGTCCCATGGGCAGTAACCAAAAATCCAAAGATTTTTGAAAAGAGGATTTAAAGCAGATTGTGAAATATGAAGAATATACAGGATGTTGTATTAAAAAAATAAATTCTCGAAGGTGTCCCGCTTTAGGAATTCACCCTGTATAAGTCAAATTATTTTTAAAATGTGTGTTTTTCGCTAAAAAATTATTTTTTGTAAAATAAATTTCCCCACTTTTCGTTAATGAAACCTATATTGGACTTTGGCGCACTGATGAGCAACCCTGTATAAAAAAAATATTAAAATACTGAACTTAGATACATGTAGAAGTAGAGTAGAGAATTAGAGTAGCATGTAAGCTTGGTTATAGACGAATTCCAATCACATTTACAGTAGTAATTAGAATTTAAGCAATAGGTGAACCTGAACCATACTTTGTTATATTTCGTCGAACAGTTACGTAATTGTCGTTTCTAACGACACCTTAGTTTATTCTGAAAATGATGCTGTAATTAAAGTCTCTGTTTTTGCAAAGCTGTGGCGTGTTTAGAAAATTACAGCATTTTTCATGTATATAAGCTCATATATAAGTTTCATTTGACTTAATGTACTAGACGAGTGCAAAGGTCTTCGTTCTTTTTCTATCTTAATGTGTAGACCAATCAGATTGTTGGTGGTGGTTGCAAAATTGATCATTAGCCCACAATACCTGAATTTTAGTCATATAACGGATTTTAAACACGATAATCTCCCATTTTTGATCCGCCATTTTGAATTTTTTGATTTTGACAAATGATTTATACTTAGTGATCTTAAAACCCCTAATACCCGACTTTCAAAAAAATCGGTTGATAAATTCAAAAATGCACAATTTTGTACCCTAAAAACGGCACGCCACTGGTAATTATTTATTTTTTTATTTTGAATTATTAGTTATTAGTTGTTTTTTAATTATGACTTTTTAAAATTTGAAGTAATGAATTTCTTTAATTTTCTAATCCCCTAAAAATGCCCCGTCACTGGTTGGATTTTGGTTATTAACGAACTTGACCAGGATTTTATAGCAAACAATTTTTGTACCTAATTTCATATCGATAGCTTTGTTGGTTCAAAAAGTATCCCGCACCCACACAATCAGCCACAGACAGACACGAAATTGTTTTATCTAAAAACTTGTTTTTTAATATTTCAAAAGGTATCGTTCACACTCACACACAGACACACAATTAGACACGATATTTTCTTTTCTAAAAATGTGATTTTCGTATTGTGTAGGTCACAAAACGTCTAGAAATGTAAAAAAAGGTATTTGAAAATTTAAAACGATTGCATAGCTTTCTCTTTATACGTACGTATATGAGAAAGCAATTACATAATTTTTAAAAAAATTTGTTGATAAGTAAGTGCTAACGATACCTATTGTGGGAAATTGTGATATTTCAGTGGAACATTTGTATAAATATCTACTCGTTAAATTGTAGTATAGAAGGACACATGTAAATTTATCCAATTGAAGGAAATTTAATTAGTAATAGTTGTGAAAAGACCGTAATAAAAGTAATCGTATCTGTAAGTAAACCTTTTGGTGAATCTCAATTTGGTGTAATGGGTCGAACAAAACGAATTTATGATCCTGAATTTTTGAAAGATGAATATTGATATTCAACAAAATCACTACAAGCTAATGGATATTCACTTAAAGATATTAATAATATTATTACCCCTTCTAGACATAACCATAAAGAAAAACTAGTACTTAATGTTGGTATTGCTTTTGTTCCTTTTATAATTATTGTTACAGATAAAATTTTAAAAAATCATAATTATTCATGGCATTAGGATTGTTTTTAAACCTACAAGAATAATTAAAGAACATTTAAGACCCACTAAAGATGCTTCAAACCCATTCGCATCTTCCACAGCATATCTGTTTCTTGTGGAAAAGTACATTGGAAGTACAAAACGTAACTTTGATACAAGACGTAAAGAACATATGAGATTTTGCATGTTACGTCAACGAGAGAAATCTGCGGTAGCTGAGCATGTTTTAAATAATTTAAATCGTGACATTTAATTTGATAATATGGAAATACAAACTCATTATTATGTTCGTTTACAACATGAAGCTTTTGAGATATTTAAACATCCTAATAGCTTCAATAAACAAGTAAAATGTCTCTGTTTAAAAAAGTTTAGGCATCTTTTAATTAAAAAAAGGCACAATGATACATCTTAATTTTAATTTTGGCTTTTGGTATGTCTAGGTCTTTGTCGTATTTTTACTAGACCTTGAAGTAAAAGCTTTATCAATTATAAATTACCACAGCACTATAATAATTTAACATATGTAGTTGAAATTAAAATTAAAAATCATATTAAATGTACTATACCGTTTTCTCGGTGAAATAACAATTGCAATTATAAGCAAAACACTATTTCTATTTCTTTGTTAGATTTGACTAGATCTTTAATTGGTATCTCAAGTTTCTATTTGTGAATGCTTTCATCAATTTCAAATTAAAGTTTTTCACAACTTTACACTTACATCATAATTTGATTAAATTTTGTTAAATTTGTTCTTTGATTATGAGATTTTTAACTGTTAGCCTTCATCCGTTAGAGAGTGTTCTGATTTGTCATCTTCAAGGCAGTTTAATAATATTTGATTTTATTAAGAATCTAGTTATTCTTTACTAAAATTATATTCCATAGTTGGTTTTATACATTTATCAAACTGTTATATTAATAGCAGACATATGTTTGCGTTTTCAATTTTTCATATTTCATAAATTTGTTCTAACGTCTTAAACAATTTTTAAAACACTACGAGGATGATAAATGTAATTATTATCGAAACGTATAAGATTTATGTAAAATATAAATATATAAATACACCATTTAAAAACTCAAAAGTTAAGTATTTTAATTATATCTAATTATGGTGAAAGTTTACATTTTTGTAGAATCTCAAATTTATTCCACGTTTATAACTTATTCTTCGTTTGTTATCTTAAAAAAACATCAGTTAGTACTATTTTGTTCCTTTCACAAAAGACATTTTTATAAAAATTTCCCAAAAGCAAATGGTACTTAACTGAACCGGAAAAAACTACAAAAATGACCTCATTATCTTTTTTAGGCACGGGGTCCGACAAAATGGCATTGTACTATTTGATACATCCTTCGGAATCATGTAGAGTGTAATGACGTTGTTATAATTTTAGATAACAAGTTGCCCTGCATCATCATCGACTTCATCCACACGGCATACATAATTGTAATGCGTTTTCTTCCTGCGACATCTCAAGAAATCCATTAATAAAAATTTTCCAATTATGATGTTTGCCCATATCGGAGTTTCATAAAGAACATCGGGAATTGCTTCCCAATTCTTTAAATGTAATCCTCTGCATTATCATCCGATTCATCCTGTCATATCTTATATTGCTGAGGATAGTGAGCGTTATCGTCTTCACTTTCTGTTCTGCTTTCCGTTTTGCCGTCGCTGTCGATACTGGTATTGTTGAAAAATCTTAAGCAGTTTAAAAACATTTGGATAAACATTCGAATTGCGCATAATTATAGCATCAATTGCGCTCTTTGGAATATCATGGAGCTTAATTAACTCACCAGACATAACAAATTTTTAGCCTCAAAGACGAAGGTCAGCTTCTAAGACATTCATACTAATCTCTTGTATATCTTCGCGGTAGAAGGGCACTAAATTATGGAAATCGTCCATTTGCTTTTGACTAACGGATTTTCTATTGGGGAGTAGAACCATAAAATTACTAAGAATTGTTCTGTGTTTTGAAAATCGATCATTTAGATTGGATAGAAAAGAATCTATCCAAAGCAAAGATATGATATTTGGTAATACTTGATATAGCTTTCATTGGGTATGTTACTTGTAGGTATTTGTTTCTTTGCAATCCTTGGTATTTTAATCTCAATATCAAATATTTCTGCTTTCTATTTAGCATTAGTAAAAATCTTCAACGTTGCTCACTGCTAATGCAAGGTCAAAATCTTTAGTTTGAGGAAGTTTGCTTAGTGGAAGGGTGAAGCTCTAAAATTAGGTTGGCTTAATGCACTCATGAGAATACACGCTACTAAACTGGAATCTTTATCTATCCATAAAGATATTTCTTGTAGCGAAACAAAAACTGGTTTTAGTAACTGAACCATAATCATTACCGCATCGTGCCTCTCTACCCATCTGTTTGGACATAACTATTTTAATCGATCACTGTGCGATTCTGGCGATAAAGCTTTCACATGATTTTGCAGTACTAATATTCTGTAGGGTGTTGGGACAATCATTCCGACGCAATTTTTTATTGGTTGTGCTTCAGAGGAAATAGACAGAGCAAGATTTAACCTATGCGCAGCACAATATACGTATATAGCTGTCTTGTACTGTTCAGAAATTAGAGCTTGTACACCTTTGAAGGCGCCACTCATATTTGAAGCTCCGTCCTATTCTTGGCCTCTTAAATAAATGTCAATATTGCATTGTTTCAGTCCTTTTAGACTTGCGTTAGATAGAACTTCTCCAGACATTGATGGCGCAGGAACAAACACGATAGTAGGAAATGCTCACAAACGACTCATTTGGTTCATACTCTTTTAAATACCTCACACATAGCGAAATTTGTTCTAATGTTGATATGTCGGCAGTTTCATCGGCTAATATGCTGCATTTATTCCAGCCGAAATTTTCTTCTTTATTATTGTATCACTTGCCTCAATAATTTCATTTTGAATTCTCCAACTTATGTACGTAGCATTTCGACCACATGTTTCAAAATGAGATTTAAGGCTACTATCTACAGATTCAACGGGAGCTTTTAGCAACGCTCGAAAATCTCTCTCATTTTCTTCAGGTTCAATGGCAATATCAAACATTCCATAATCTCTGTACGCGCAAAGGCAAACATTATTGCCCACATAATATTACGGTTTTTATTATAGGAGCCAACTCTCTTGATTTTCGCGAACCTTCAGACCCCTAGCAATGCTAACTTGATTTTCTATAGATTGCAACTTCTTAGAATTTATTGCCATAAAATTGTCGCATTTTACAGTTACCGATTGGCGGTAGCTGGAACTCTGATGGGCTTGAAAATGTTTCAAAGCCTTGTTCCATTTTCTATACGGACTTATTACCAGCTATCCAGTGTTTTGATATGAATTAATTCCAACGTGTTGTGGCGCGAAAATAAAACGATATTTACAATATGTGCTATCTTCCAATTTAGAATAAACTAGCCATTTATACGTATCTAGCCAGGCATGATTAAATTTTCTCATTTTGTGACCGAACTTGTAAAATTAAGGTTTCTTTCTAGGACCCACAAGTTCCGGTAAATATCTATTTTGTCTTCATCGCTAAGCACCTTTTTTTCTTTATAAAAGGTATCTCCTCGAAGTGACGAAGTGGAAATTGCATTGAGTTTGTGACTTTCAAGTTACAGTCATACACTAGAGTACTTACCTAAAATTAAAAATTAAAAATAGCTAAATATTTTAATTCAAATTTCCTTTACTAACATTTTCTACGGTAGAACTTTGTATTTCAGCTTCAGCGGCCTCATCTAATTTGCACTTGTATCTTTTGAAAATAATTTAACAAAGTCTGTTCTGGCTTTCGTTTATCGCTCATCGTGGTTCGGAAAAATCTGTAATAAGTAAAGTAGTACCCGCATAGTTATAGAGTTTGGCAAATAAAGTAACCAATGTTTTACTTGCTTAAAGCAAAGTGATCTTTAGTAAATGTAAAGTGATTTTGTCAATATCCTACGAAGTCTTTATTGCAAGTTATAGTTATTTAGAAGACAATAAAACTCGTTTAATCTGCTACACTTTCCAAGCGACACAGAACACAGGAGTGACAGATCACAGATTACAACGGGCAATGTACACAGCGTTGCCACAGTCGTACTTGATAACAGGATTAACAGGGCAAGCAGAGCCGGCTTTGCAAGGATTTTCAACACACTCTCACTACTGAGTGGATACAGGCAACCGAATGAGACTTGTAAGGTAAGTCGTAGTCGTGCAGCCTGTTACACGTCCAAACCGCACTAGGCGTTGTGCAGGCCTACGGAAGTAAGTGGGTTGCCAAGCCAGCTAAAGTGGAAATGGACGAGGTCGATATAAGGAGTAAAATTATTGAAAGGTAGTTTCAAACACCTTACACCTACCATAAATTTACAATGCTCAATTCAGAAAAAAATGTCCCTAGGCGCCACCACAATCCCAATTTTTTTTAAAATAGTCTTAGGCGGGTTGTTAAGTTAATGCTGACTGTGGAAGATAGTATTGTGGCCTACTCAGTAAAATCACATACAACTCAAGTTCAATCACATTTGAAAAGAAAGGACCCCACACCCAAGTAAGGGAAAAATGGCGACCGATTAAATTTTCTGAAACGTTGGTATCTTGTTGTACTCGATTTAGCAATCAAAAGTGTCAAAGTTGAAAAATGCCCAGTTTTTCGGAATTTGTATTTTTAAACTAAAGAGCTAGATTACATTTTTGTTGCATAAATACGTTTACTGCATATTTAAGTAATACATTAGTAAATACATACAGTTCAAAATATTTATAACTACAGGGCGATTCATAAATATATGAAGGTAGTTTTTTTTGCAGAAACTCGCTATTTTCAATATAACTTCAGGGAACCATTTTCTCAAAAGATACTATCCAATATGGTATTTTCACGACAAAGTGTTTGACAACAAATATTTATTATACAGGGTGTTTTACAGAATATACAATTATTTCTTTTATGACTTAATTCAAAACGCTGTACTTTAGAATTGATTTTTGTATTTTGTAGTATAAGCTTCAATATATACAGGGTGATTTATTTATTAAAAGTTATTGTATTTTAAGAAAAGTACAAAACCATGAATACCCTGTATTTAAAAATATCCTCGGTTAAATGTAACCATTTTTCAGTATATATTATTTGTAGTAGCCTCATAAGAGTTATGAATTTTAAATCCGATTCTATTACCAGTTTTCGAGATACAAGGCGTAAAAGTTGAGAAATGTTGAATTTATTAGTTTTCTTATTTAAACTGAAAAGCTACATTGATTTTATGTTACCTATACAGAGCTTTCACGATGAGCGTTAATTAGACGTTTCTGGCAAACCAGACAACGGATCAACCTGAAAATTTGACAATGTGCATAAATTAATATGATCTACACGCTTAAAATATTTTAGATGATGCGGCGTTGCGCTTCTACTATAAAGTAGCGACTACTTTGATTTTTCAAATGGAACACCCTGCATATAATATCATATTATGATTTCCTATTACTTTGTCAACAACTTCATGTACTATTTCCCTACACCTATCTATTACCGTTTAAGAGATATAAATTAATTTCGTTTTTTTTTTACAAAACATGTACTTTTATAAACGCTGATAATCTTGAACTCTCTGGTACTAAGACGATCAAATTCGAAATGGAGTGTAGTGATACCATGAGGATGTTCACTTCGCGTCATATTTTTATTTGCCGCATACAGGGTCTTTAAAAAATGCAGATACTTTGTTCACATGAAAAAAGGAGTGGAAGTCAATTTTTTCAAATGGAACATCCTGTATATTTACACATTTTTGAGCTCTACGTCCAATTTTAGATTGGCTTTAATCAGATAATGCTATTTCGATTTCGAACCGTTTTCGAGATGAACTGTTTCAAACAGAAACTGACGTGGTTTCTTGATATTCATCACTTATTTTTGAGATTTAACATCTATTTTATACTACGTAATACAATTTCTTTTCGATTTACTGTTTCAACAGTCTCAAATCAGTAGTCAATTCAAAATTGATATGTACCTTAGAAAAAGTTACAATTTGTATGCATTGAGGTATTGAGTGTCTCTACCGTACAACATTGCAAATTAATGTTTTTTAATAGAGTGCTTTGGAAAAATAAATGATCCAATTTTGAAACGTCAAACTTTCGTTGGTGGTTTTAACTGATTGTGATACTAATTATAATAGAAAAATGTCAAGATTAGGTTACAGTAATGAAGGTTTCTTGAATTTGTTAATTATTCATGGTGAGTGAATTGCAAGTAGAACATGCCGAGTATTTCATGAAAGATATCCACAACTTCCGAAGCCGAATAATAATGTGATAAGTCGACTACTACAAAACTATAGGTTGAATGGAACCTTTCGTCCAAAAATCATTCGTAGAAAGCCTGAAGTAGATGATGATGACAATGGCATAACAGTTTTGGGATTTTCTAAAGCATTTCCAAATGCTTCTCTACACGAGGCTGAAAGGCAGATAGGTATACCGTACGTGACAATTTATCGCTTCTTAATAAGCACAATTGGCATCCCTATAAATTCTACTGTGTCCAACATTTGAAAAAGACTGATTTGCCTCGTAGAGTGGAATTCTTTGAATGGTTACTTGTCAAGACTCAAGAGGATGAACATTTCCTTGACAATATCATATGGACAGATGAGGCCAAGTTTATAAAAAATGGAATTTTCAACAGACACAACAGTCATTTTTGGGCGCCAGAAAATCCTCATGTTGTTCGCCAAAGGGATTTTCAAGAAAGATGGCAATTTAATGTATTTTGTGTCATAAAGAGTGAGTCAATTTTTTATATCGCGTTTTATGATGATAATTTGAATGCAACAAAATATGAAGATTTACTGAGAAATGGAATTCAAATGATTTTAAATAATAGGCCAGGAAGAGAACGTGTATGGTACCAAATGGATGGTGCTCCACCCCATAATTCTCGTTCAGTAGGCGAAGCTTTAACTGAAATCTTCGAAGACAGATGGATTGGTAATAATGGACCTTTTCGTTGGCCTCCTACAACACCAGATGGCAATCCAATAGATTATTTTGTATGGGGTTTCATTAAAAATATGGTTTACTCCAACCCAGTAACAACAATGGAAGATATGAAATCGAGAGTTAGAACTGCTTTCAATAGTTTAACTCCAGACTTAATCAGAAGCGCTACACATGACAATCTTTTGAAGAGATTACATGTTTGTTTAAGTAGAGGTGGAGATGTGTTCGAACATATTCTGAAATACACTGATATAATTGAATTAACTTACTAATTCATGAAATTATTTTCAGTTCGTGTGTCAGCGTTAATAAAACTATTGTTTGAAGAGAAGTTTCATTAGATGGTTGAAGAGTATTTTAATAATTATTTATTCATTGTATTATCTGTGACTGATGAAGGAACGTCGAACGGAATCTGTTAAATTTCAAAAATAAGTGATGAATACAAGGAAACCACGTCAGTTTCTGTTTGAAACAGTTTATCTCGAAAACGGTTCGAAATCGAAATAGCATTATCTGATTAAAGTCAATCTAAAATTGGATGTAGAGCTCAAAAATATGTAAATATACATGGTGTTCCATCTGAAAAAATTGACTTCCACTCCTTTTTTCATGTGAACAAAGTATCTGCATTTTTTAAAGAGCCTGTATGAGACAAATAAAAATATGACTCGAAGTGAAAATCTTCATGGTATCAATCCACTCCATTTCAAATTTGATCGTCTTAGTACCAGTGAGTTCAAGATTATCAGGGTTTATAAAAATACATGTTTTGTAAAAAAAATCGAAATTAATTTATATCTCTTAAACGGCAATAGATAGGTATAGGGAAATAGTACATGAAGTTGTTGACAAAGTAATAGGAAATCATAATATGATATTATATACAGGGTGTTCCATTTGAAAAATCAAAGTAGTCGCTACTTTATAGTAGAAGCGCACCACCGCATCATCTAAAATATTTTAGGCGTGTAGATCATATTAATTTATGCATACTGTCAAATTTTCAGGTTGATCCGTTGTCTGGTTTGCCAGAAACATCTAATTAACGCTCATCGTGAAAAGCCCTGTATAAGTGTAATGCAATCTTAGTTCGATGTGAATTAAAAGTTCCGCAAAAAATATTTACTGTTACAGGTCGATTCACGAATTATTTACAATAGATTTTTGCAAAACACTTAATATCTCTACAATTTTGCCATATATATTGTATTTCTTAAAGTTCATATCTCACAATTTCGCAATCTATACTGTTCATACAGGGTGAACCATAATGGTATACTGTCAGCTACCAAAAATAGATAGGCTTTGAAATTATTACAATGATACCTTGTATTCGTGAGTGACTTTTATGTTAATTTCATAATATTACATTAAGTACGCATGAACATAACATATACAGGGTGATTTGGTTTTTTTATAATTACCTACAATATATATCACACCTTGTTCCGATATACGTTACAAGTTTTTATACACTAGGCAATATTGATATAGATGTCTATGTCAGCTGGAGGACGTCGTGCCATTTGTCTTCTAATAGATGCAACTTGTAGGAAATCAATCTCTATTTAAGTAAATTAACTGTCTGCCGTTAAAACGTCTATCACACTCATAACAGGTTAACCGGTTTGCAAAAGCCATTTTCAATGAAAATAAACACACTCGAAGTTGAAAATGATAATGAATAACACAACTAAAAACTTAAAAACACAACACAACTACATACAGAGTTAAACAGCATAAAATAATGAAAAACTTGATAAGAATTTGACAACAGTAATATGTCATTTATTTTTACTGAGGTAACTAGTTGAGTATAGCTAACTATGATTAATCCTCCTTTAATTTTAACATTTAGGTATTGCAACAGTGATATAATTATTGGAATTTATCTGTTTTATTGTTAAATCAGAAGCAATTTGTATAAAATATTTTATGGTCAAATACAAGGTGTTGCAAAAAGTAGTAGCGCCTTAAACTAATTTTTTAAGGATGTCTTTTGATTTGTTTATTGATAGATAAACCTTTCATGTGACTGTTTTCGTTAAAAAATACATCGGCAAGGTAAGAGAAACCCTACAACTTGTTAATCAAATGCTGAAAAAAAAATATCTGGTGTGGAACACCACACGACCTACCAAACTACAAAATGGAAATTAAAAGAAATGTAATAATTTTAATAACGTTGTTTTAAGATAATTATGCAACTTCTTTTATAATAAGTTCAATACGAAAATAAGGGATAGTGGAAAAACAAAAACGTTGAGCCATGTCAAGCAGACGTTTAAAACTGCATTCAAATGAAATAATTTTAATTACCTATAATTTTTTTTTTTGTGTAACTATACAACCTCTTTCATACTTTCATAACGAAAACAGGCAACACTGTAAAAACAAAAATTTCATTTCAGAAACAGATTAATAGACATAAATATATGTCAACTTAAAAAAAATTCCAAAGCCTCCAGCTTCCATAAGATATCAATAGTACAGTTTAAACATTTTCATTCATATATAATTATTTTTTAGACTTACCTTGCGTTACATTCAGAAACTTTATAAAGAAAAGTTATGTAAAATTAAATTTTCTTTAAAAAATATGTCTACTCTCTTCTTGAAAAATTAATCGTTATTCAGATATTGAACTTTGAGCGAATACTTAAATTCTACCTTAGGAATTTTTTGCCGCTAAATTACGCGTCGTATCAAAAAATTGCATTTAACATAATCGATATGTTTAAGGTCTATGTTTGGGCATTTTTATATCCGAAATATGCATCTGTTTTAATAATATTTGATAAAAACCAAAAACTCACACTAATAAAACCCCCCTCTCCGCCGCTGGATTTCTCCCAAAACCTAATCAGATCTAAGTCTACGCACAACTCTAGTCTTTTTCGCAGTTCATTGAAGGTATTTCTAATTTCTTCAATTGATAATGACTCACAGCTTCCCTTATTCGAATTTTTAATTCTTCGGCATTGTTAGGCAGATCTTGGCTGTAAACAACTTATTTCAAAAGTCCCCATAAATAAAAATCGGAAATTGTTAAATCAGGGCTCCTTGGAGGCCATAAATTTGGACCATTTCTTCCGATCCAGTTATTTCCATATTATTGGTTTAACCAATTCACAACAATATTTGCATAATGCGCAGGACATCCATCTTATTGAAAATACATGGAACGTAGATAATTGATAGTTAAATGATCTAATTCTTCAACAAGAAAATGTTGTAGCATGTCTAAATAATTCTGTTGATTAACGTTATTCTCAAAGAAAACGGTGGGAAATTAATTGAATGATTTATGGTTTTCTGTTCAAGTGTTATTTTATGTATTTATTTAACAATAATTGTAAATTTAGCCGGCTAAAATAACTGTCGTTTAAAATTAAAAATGTACAGTACATTTCTTATAAACAAAATGTAATAACTAGACAATGGAAAGGGCAAGTTAAAATCTAATGACTGTTTACGAGGTTTTAAGGCAAGCAAAAGTTTTTGCAAAGAATGTTTTGTTTTGAGAAATGAGAAATAAAAAAGTTTTTCCTCTTGTAAATTTAATCCGGGGACACACGGTAGATATTATATTTTAAATTTCCACATGTCCATATGTTTCAGCTTCCATGTCTTCTAGGTCCTCCATCTCGTGTGTTGATGATGTTCTTAAAACCTGAATTCTACTGAATTCAGGTTCTTTTAAGAACCTCATCAATACACGAGATGGAGAACCCGCTAAACGTGGAAGCGAGAACACACACACACACACACGCACGCACAGCACGCACGCACGCACGCACGCACCACACACACACACACACACGTACGCACGCACGCACGCACGCACACACGCACACACATATATATATATATATATATATATATATATATATATATATATATTTTAAATTTGAAAGATAATAGTAAAAAGTTTAAACATTTCTTATGTAGAGTTTACAGAACAAAATGAAAATGAAAATAATGTATACTTTTATTCAACGTTAATTTAAAACCTGAAGTTATGGTAGGCACTGAGTTTTTTTTAAACTCTTTTGTTTTCAGCTCGACGTTAAATACTTTGAAGAAAGCTAAATAAGCATTTCTTTTTTTATATATATATACTGTTTTAAAGCAACTTTTTACATTGTCTCACAAAGAGAATGACTAAAAACTTATAATTGTGCCTTTGACGTTAAAAGCTAAACTGAAAATACTCTAATTTAGAAAACATTGCAAAACGTGAACCCTGTTCCTACAAACTAATTAGCACACCTATTGTTCTAACTAAAGTAAGTTAATTATGAAAATGAACTTCATTTATTAGTAAACAGGTAGGAGGTTTGTGCTTATCTACATTAATGATGCTTTTGGCATCCAGATTAAAGGTTCATTTTACATCTCATAAATTTATAATGAAATATTCAGATTTAAAAAAATGAAATTCATATTAAGAAGGACATTTCTCACACTAATCATGCTTGATGGTTTTGATCGCAAAAGCTGGTAAGATCAAAAAGCTCATTAGTTCATTACTTAACACGAAAATACAAGGAACACGCAGAACACCATTAAAATTCACACCCACAATTATTTTACTAAGTACATCATAAAATATAAAGTAGTTTAGGAAAATGAATAAAATTATTAAGACTATAAAACAATTCACGTTTACGAGGTCTATGTTCTGATAATTCAAGAAAGACTTTGTAGGCTTTCACGATTAACTAAATCGATTTTTATATGCCATACTGCTAAAAACTATTTTTCTAAATTTATTTGAATTATGTAGCTTAGTAATAGTTTTTGTAAAATTTTTGGAATGCCCACTAAATTAAGTTTTGTTTTAATTAATTAATAATTTATTCGTTAAATACGATAAAAATCTGATGTTGCTAACACATATCTTTCTTATTCTTATGCCTGTGCCACGTTACATTAGCATTTTTTTTTGTGTGTTTACTCTTTGTATGCTGTTTTTTTTAACATACAGAAGCCTATGTATATGTACAGCCATTAAAACTACAAACAACCAAATAATGAAGTTTCTTTTGAATATGTGAAATGTGAGAATCCGTGCTATTATAAAAGTTAAATTTCGTTTCCGTTATTAACACAACTATGTACATAACATTCTAAATTAATTTCGAAGGCTTATTTAGTTTTATATGAATGACTTTTGTAAGAAAAACTTATCAAACATTCAACTACCTTCGCTTATTGATTACTATCCAATAAACTTTTATCCAGAAAACTTATCTATCTAAAAAACAACTTGCACGTCTTTACCACTTGTTCACTAAAGCTTACACTTTTCAAGATATTTACAAAGTATACTGTAGCGCTCTTTATAACGTACCTTTATTTGAATTTTGACCACAATTTGATAAAACCGAGATATTCAGTAGTAACTGTAAATAGCAAAGTTCAATAAAAACACGTGTTTTTTGAGTAATTGTAACCTAGTCGCAATTTTTTAAATGACATAATAATTGACGCTATTACGGTATTTAAGAAAATTAGACAATAGGGCTAATTCGTAACACAGGGAATGTACATACTTATGAAACATTACATAAAGAGCTAACATACAGACCCTCTTTCGCTTGAAATTGCATTCAAGTGCAATGAAACACTGTGACTGGGAGGATTTAACCCAGCACAATCTAGAAAGCATAACTCAGCAGTTAGCGAAGTAATTAGAGCACTTTGGATTAGTGTATGTATTGGTAAGAGTAAGTCTTTTTAATAGTAATAGTAGGCGGCATGCATTTTCTAAAATGCAACCCTGAAAATTTAGAAAGGGAGTTGAAAGAAAAAATGTTAATTAGCACATAGACACAGATATATCAAAACAAGAAATTAAGTAATTCAAAAATCCTTTATTTAATAAACATAAAAAAGAAATCGGAATTTGTTACTCAAATTATTGTTTTATTCAACAAATTTTTACCACGAATATTAATTTAGGAAACAAGACATCAAAATATAGATTACCGAAATTTTAATTCTGCAGAAAGCGTAACACATCAAAGTAATTAGTTATATGTAAACATTATTGTTTACTGAAAGCAATAATTATGACTAGAACTAAAATCAAATACACCGTTGAGCTCAAGCGGTTATGTACTAAAATTTTACCTTAAACCTATCTTTACGTGAAACTGTTTGATACAAATGAAATAGAATTAACGTTAAAATTTTTATACATAATACTAACTGAAGCTGATACAGACCAGCGGTACAAGGATCACTTGTATAGTGTCAATGTAAACTTACAAAGCAAATAAATAAACAATGGGTAATAGTTATTATGTACAAGTTACACATATATGACTAAAGAATGTATAAGTAAGTAAATTGTATAGATAAAATTGGTTCATTTAATCAACATTCAATATTGTAGATAACCGTATAACTGATACAAGTAAATCGTTTCATTGATATCACTATGTTCAATATAATAGCTACACATTTTCCAATTATTGTAATTGTAGACTAATCTGTTTGATCAAAGTCAAAAGGGTACCGGCAGTGTGTAGATAATGGAGTTTCCATCTACAGTAAGTGATCTTAAATGTAGAAAAAAGGGGACCATATAATAACAACGAGAATCGTAGACGTTATTTTCGAACATAACCATAATGTTGATATCATTAGTAGTACAGAAAAGGAAACGTAACAGTAAAAGTCCTAAAGCACTTTAGGTTTAATATGTATTAAAAAAATAAAATCGCGAGATTCAAATTACCCACGTCACAACTTGTAGAAAAAGTATTATTATATAGCTACAAAACATTTTATAGGAGGATCACTGCTAAAGTTCGTGGAATGAAATACGCCTTGCAATGCTAAGGTTCCGTGATTGTCAAAATCGTAAAGTTTGACATTTTATACCATTAGTACAACTAACAGTTTGATTATAAACACAGCATTTTTATTTCTGTAGAGTTTTAAAAGTAGTACGTTTGTGAAAAATTGGATATTTCGAATCGTGATTTTCGAGTGATGATTTTTTATTGCTTTCGATATGGTTTAATGCCACAGCAATGTGTGGAAAAACTAAAGTTGTTGTTTGGTGATGAAAGGCCGTCCAAACCATGGTCTACAAATGGTTTTAAGAATTCAAACGTGGAAGTTCTACTTTTGATGACGATTTTTGCGAAGGTCAATACACACTGAGATACAGGCATCCTTAGGCATTGCGGTGAAACAAATACATCCCATTTTGAGACAACATTTAAATGTCAGGAAGCTTTGTAATCGTTGTATTCCTCACAATCTGACTGAAGCTCCAAAAAAAGCACGTGTCAAGTGGTGTAAGGTAATTCTTAAAGATTTGACCATGGTCGTTCAAGTTCTGTATATTACATTGTAACAGATGACGAAACATGGATATATTAATATGGGCCGGAAACTAAACATCAATAATCTCTATGGGTGTTCCAAAATGAACCTAAACCAACAAAAGCGGTGCGTTCACGAAGCGTTTCAAAGAACATGATTGTTTGTTTTTTCGGAAAAACCAGTCATCTTGCAACAGTTGCATTGGTGGATCGAAGAACAGTTACTGCTGATTGGTATACTTCAATTTGTCTTCCCCAGGTGATCGGTGAAATTAGAAGAAACAAATATTAAGAAGCGAATCATTCTGCACCATGACAATGCAAGTGCGCACACAGCACGACAAACAGAATTTTTGACTTCAAAATATCAAATTAATGACTCATTGCCCACATTCGCCTGATCTGTCCCCCAATGACTTTTTTTGTTCAAACACATCAAAAATAAAATGCGTGGTAGGCGTTTTTCATCACCTGAAGAGGCCGTTGAAGCCTTGCACAGAGAGGCAATAATGTCTTGAAGATTGGTTTTACCGAATAGTGTATAGATCTTAAGGAAGAATATTTGGAAAGCAATAATAGTTATTTACATTATAAGTGCGGTACAACGGATAATACGGACGAATAAGTAATTAATTCGGACGAGGCGAAGCCGAGTCATAATTTTCGTAATGAGTACCTAATATCCGGGTACCGGACGAATAACGTAACTTTATTTCATACTGGCACTCACTCAAAATTAAGAAGAATCAAAAATGCATTTGTTCAATCCTGCGTCAAGCAAAAATGGATAATTATCGTGGTTAGCGGGGTTGCTAGGGACGCTAGGGTTGTTTGTTTACAATTTGCGATCAGTCAAAAAAGTAAAAATATGTGATGAAAATACGAAAAATTCTGCTACAGCAAAACTTATTCCTTCGTCAAGTAGTAATACTTATCTTGTTAAAAATTGTTGATATTTAGTATGTTTTGTGAACAATTTTGTCAAAGTTCTAATTTTTCAACTTTGACAAAATTGTTTACAACATCTTTAACAATTTTTAGCAAATATTGCTACTGACGAAGATAACTGTAAGTGGTATCGAAACGTTTAGATTGTATAATTTAAAATACAATTTAAGTACATAGTTTTAGTACAATTTGTTCCATTTCTAGTCCAAAATATACTGCGGTTCTTCTTTGTGGAGCAAACATTCGATGGTTAAATCAATGCTGCTTGTCTTTGAGAATATTGATATTTCAACATTTGCAAGATTGAAACCATTTTTAAAACATCAATCAGTTGGTCATCAGGCTAAACAAGTACAAGTTCTCACCCGAGAAGAAGTTTATGAATTCAATAAAGCCAGCTTGAATTGAGTTCCGTAAAAATCCTAGCATATCGTAAAAATGTGTTTTACTATCGACTACACTCTAACATAAAACCCTATATACAGTACAGTATGAAATTTTTACGTAACAATTGTGTATTTTTTTTACATTTTCCACGAATTTTGGCAGTGACCATCGTATAGAGCAAGCATTAAATTAAAGAAATGCAGTGTTGCCAGTTTTGTAAGTACTACCGTAACCATTAGCTTAAAATGTGTTACTTACACATTAAATCCTTAAATTAAAATTATTTACATAATACGTAACAAACAAAATATACTCACGTACCACACAAAATTAAAAAACACCGAACGCGTTTCGATAGCTACGCTATCATATCAGCCATCGACTAGTACATAATACGTACATACTTACATATCACGCCATTCCCTTAATGATAGACAAAACCCGTATTTTTCTTTTTATATTTACGTGCTTTCAACACAGTTTCTTTTCCATATTGTCGTATCTTTGCATACGTTTTTTGCTTCCAAAACTATACACCAGCACTGGCGAAATATGCCGCGCCCAGGCTTACACCTATATATATATATATATATATATATATATATATATATATATATATATATATATATATATATATATATATAGGACGTCATGTAAAGAATGGGCAATAGTTCAGTTAAAATAACCCCATTTAGGCCAACTTACCTTAATACAATTCTGCTTCGTTAAAGAGTTATAACTTTTCAAAGATATCGCTTATACAGAGTGTTCCATAACAGCGGTACATAACCTATCTTTATTATTTTAAATGGAATGGTATAATTTTAACTGCGGATTTCGTTTTTACTCCGAAAAACAACCAGTGTCTATTAAACATGTCATGCAGCTAAACAACCGTTTTTGAAATATTTGTACTCTTAGATAAAAAATTATCATTATTCGTCGTAATTCAAAAATGTATGCATTTGTAACTCCGTATGTAATTAATGCAGACATTGATCTTTTAAGAACTATTATGACTTATTTAATTACTATACAGCATGTACCAGAAATATGAACTTATAGTTTTTTTGTTTTAAATGTAAATAACTCTTATCTTAAATACAACACCCTGTATATTATTACATTGTTAGAAATAAAATTGAAAGACCTACATTTTTTGCAATCAGCGAGTTTTGTCTATCTGCAACGGCTTTTGAAATATTTACAATTTTAAGATTTTTATTTTAATTCTTCGTGGTATAATCAATGTGCATCCTGTGTAATATTAGGTATAATGACCACAAAACGGTCATAACAGTTGTCATACTTAAATATATGGTAAAATGTATGGACTTTGTATTACGTATGTGTGGGAAAATGTAATTTCACAAAAAAACTTTTAATAGATATAAAAATAATACTATGAAAAGCGAAACTTTTTTAAAAAGTACGCTTTTATTTACGCGTAGAAAGTGCACTAAAGAGGAGAAAATAATCTTTTTTTTGCACTAAAATGTGATCAAAACCTATTACGACTAAAAATAAAAGCGTGAGGTGCTCATCATAATTCGTTTCTTTCCGTCACGTGTTTATAATACGTAGCATTCCCTACTAATGGTATCACCCTACTGCCAGTCAGTGTTGTCATAAGTTATCCAACTTGCCACAAACGAGGCCACTACCGCCCGATCAGCCTACTACCAACGATGGGAAAACGACTGGAGAAGATCATCCACACCCAACTACAGGAAGAAATCGAAGAACTCAAGATCCTTCCCGACGAGCAGTTCGCCCTCCGTCCTCGCCACTCGACCACACAACAAGCGCTCCGAGTCGTGGAATTCATCGTGCGTGGATTCAACTGGAAGAAGTTCACCAGAGGGATGTTTCTGGACATCTCCAAGCCCTTCGGCAAGGTTTGGCACCACGGACTCCTCTTCAAGATGCTGGAACGCGGGATCTAGCTACCCATGGTGATGATGATCCGGTCCCACCTCACCAGTCGATGCTTCAGGACGAAACTACCCCACTGCAGGTCGCTTCCCAGGAGAACCACCGCGGGAGTTCATCAAGGTTCGATACTCACCCCAACGCGTTTCAATCTTTATGGTTCAGATTTGCCGACCGACCGACGGAACCACCCTAGCCACCTACGCGGACGACACCGCAGTCCTCATCCAGTCACACAGCAACCACCAAGCGGGCAAGATCCTACAACGAGCAGCGGGTGACCTGGAAGGATGGCACTCCAAATGGCGCATCGGAATTAACCCCGAGAAAAGCACCACGGTCCTGTTCACCGGAAGACACATGAGGCCCACGAGGAACATCTCCATGTTCGGCCAGGACATCCCATGGAGGGATTCCGTGAAGTACCTGGGACTCCTCATGGACAGGAAGCTCTGATAGAACCAGCACGTCGCAGACAGAAGAGCCAAAGCCTACGGCATCATCAAGAAGATGTATCCTCTCATGGGGCGGAACAGCGCCCTAAAGACCGACAACAAGATGCTGATCTACAAGAGGATCGTCCGTCCGATGCTGACCTACGTCTGCGAAGCATGGGCATACGCCGCTCGCTTGTAAATCAAGCGCCTTCTGACCATCCAGAACAAGTTTCTCCAGATCATCACCGACGCTCCCTAGTACGTCAGGAACGACCGACTTCACAAGGACCTCAAGATGGCCACCCTAATAGACTTCATGAAAACCGCCGCAGCTAACCAGGAGATGGTACTAGTGACCCATCCAAATCCCGTCATCGCGGGATTATGGAACTACGACGGCAACGACGAGACGAGGCACAAGAGGCCGAAGATTTGCTTGCTTCTGTTTTAGACTTTCATAATTAGTTGCCATCTGAGACAGGAGAGCTTCATTAAATAAAAATTTCTTTTTTACCTCAGCGGGTACTTTGTATCCCTTTATCAGTCTATTAGTTTTGGTCATCGGAGTCTCGTTCTTATACTTTGTAAGTTCTTGTTTAAGTCTAAAGTATCTACTTTTATATTTTTGAGCCTTGGTCTCAACAATCGAAAATGCCCTTTGTAGTTTTTTGTTCTCTCTGTACATCTTGCTTCTATCTCTTTTAATTTTCTTTCGACCCATAATTGATTGGCGAATAGCATGAGTCGGACGGCGTTCTTCTCGGGGAACTGGTGTAGACGGTGGAATATTTTCGCTAATATATAGCATGGCAGCTCTTTTATTTTCTTTATTTTTTTCGCGGTATTTTTTTGAGCTCTTTTACCAACTTTTCTTTTTCATTCTCTTTTCATTCTCTGTTGCCGAGGAGTCAATTCCTTAATAGATTTAATTTTATTTTTGAGCCTTTCGCCTGTTGCATCTTTGCCGTTCTTGTTCCTTCTCTTGTCCAAAATTTCCGGATTTTGCTTCTTTTTTCCCTTCTTATTCTTTGCAATTCGATTTTTCTTTGTTTGAACTCTTCCTTGGGATTTTTTAATTTGTGACATCTAGTAAAAAAAATAGTACAGCTGTATTCAGAACATGTCTTGAAAAATTTGACTTACTGAGCAGCAGTAGTCATAAAAAACCGACTAGAAACGAAATACAGTTTCTAGAGATGCACAGACTGATTATGTATCCTAATTTCTGTTGAAAATATTTTACAGTACGTAAAAATCAACTATATAATATATTTTTGTAAATATATTTGCTGAAATGATAGATAATTCTATAAAGATATTGATAAGTAGCCATACGAATTTGTGTACTTTTTATATTGCTGCTGCTCAATATAATCATATAATTATCAGCTTCGAGGTATATCGTCATCTCCCAAGCTAAATAATACTTCGTAAATGACGACATCGGAGCTGACGAATTTGCTGTTCTGTGCTATACTATACATAACCTAAAATTTCGGCAACACCTGTTGTCTATACAGAATAGAACGAAAAATATTATTCTTACCTTCAAAACTGATTAAAAGGTATATTCACAATTTTGTAGCAACCTGCGGAGATGATCTTCGAAAAGGTACGCACAGTATTGTCACATATAAAACATAAAAATGTTGTACTTTAACAAAAAGGCGCGCACTGTTCGATCGCCACGTGGAAACTGCCGATAATTCTCAACAATCTCAACATCGCTACGAATAAAGACAAAACAAGTTCTTAACAGTCACTGAAACAAACTGCTTAACAGAGTTGCACACACAAATACCGCAGAACGCAAAATGCAACTTCGGTATGCGCATTTCTGTTCGGAACACATCGAGCACTTCTTGGAAAAATGTTTACTTTATTATTATATGATATACTATATTATTTAATTGTTATTTTAGTACCCATTTTTAAATCCGGACAGTGAACTTCGGCTTACCGGTTGTCCCGTGCTCCCACCATTAGTGACTCACTTAAGAAGGCAGTAGAAAAATACATGCTAGCTTGTGGATAATGTACCAATTATTTTTCAGGCGATATTTTCGATTGCGAAACGAAAATAATTTAAAAATTGTCGATACATACCGGAAAAAAGGCACACAGTTATAAATTGTCAATTCAGGCAAATGTTAGGTAAAAACCCTTCAAACAGGCAATTTTAGGCAAAATAAGTCTGTAGAAGCATCCCCACCTTTGAAAACGAATTTATAATTTATGAAAATATCAATACCTATTAGCAAAATAGGAAAAATCCGGCCTTTAATGATCATTATTCATCTAGAAATTATTCTGTGACACTTACCTACGCTCTGAAACATACTTATTATTGATAAATGATTAGAGATACAGAACACCAAAAAAATTGTACTAAAGTAAGCCTATTTTTGGAGGAATTATTAAAATGAGTTTTCTATCAAATAAATGTGTTAAAATTAATTAATTCAAAAATAATTTTTAATAAAATTTTATCAACAACAATTTATTCATCAAGGGAGTAAATAGTTATTTTAGTTCCGATGAAAGAACGAAGCGACTAAAAGCGCTTTTAGTTCTGCAGTTTTTTTTTGCGTTTTTGCACGACTGGGAACAATTAAAACCTATAACGATTAAAATTAATTTTGATAACATGTTATCATAAATAATCTACTAAATAATAAATAACAATGTTTGTTGTATGTGATCTTTTTAAATTGGTGTTTCCATTTTGTGTAGATAGATTTTCAGGTATTTTGCAAATGGATGTACCGGGCGCTGTTCAAGTTTTGTAAGCTTTAGCTTGTTTTAATATGAGATTTCTATAAATTTGTTTCTTTATTTTGAGTTTTTTATTAACCAAAAAATTACAATTGTTATGAAAATAAGTTACTGACATTGAGTTACATCACGATTTTTTTTGAATTGATCCAAAATCAAAATTTGTTTTTTAAGACTCTCTATACCTCAATGTCAAATACCATTTTATAACACAAGTTTCACCAATAATAATTCAGTCTTCATTTGGAAAACAACGTTTTGGATGATGTTAAATCACCTTTAAGTTTTTTGTTATAATTTTACAATCCATTAGTGTATTAGAGTAAAAACACCATATTCGCATACTACTAAATGAACCAATATTCCCTTACGGTATTTTCACGTACGGGACATAATTACACTAAAAACAATTTCATTAATTTCACACGTTGGCTGCCGTGTGAGCCCAATGTAGTGTCCTGCTAAATTTTTTATTATGGCCATGTGACGCCAAACTGGAACGTATGCTTGTGATGGTCTCATGTACCCACATATGTAACAGACTCCTTTGTCTTTTATATGGGGGCCAGAAAATTATGGCTTGTAGAAACAGTGTTTGACATGTGGCTTGGGAGCTATTAGTGGGTACACAAGGCCGCAAAACAGGGTGTTCAAAATGTCGATTATTTAAAACTTTTATTCGTACATTGTTATTTTGAGGTACAAAACGTAAAATATAAGAAAAACAAATATTCATTCGAATTAAATAATAAAAAAAACTAAACTACGATTGAAAATTATTATTTTGTTATACCTCAGTTTAGTGCGTGGGGCCTGTGCTGGAGCAGAAATACGTCCAATTCTATTTTTAGTGTTTTATAACATAAAGCGGAACTTCCTCTATGATTTCTGCCAACATCTTCAAGAATATGTTGGGTAGTGTCGATATGATCATCAGGGTTTAGGTCTTCTACATTTAGAAGTTGGGCTGCCAATAATTCTTTGAATTTTGTGACATTCATTTTGTCGTTAGTTACTTCTTGGTGTAAAACGTCGGAATTTACAAGAGACGTGCCAGTTTTCTGTACCACTTGATTCCTCGTCTAAGACAAGTGTTGCATGTCTTCATCTGACCGGACAGATCTATATAGACCTTATGGTTATTATAATCTATTACTGACGGCGGTTTTTCTTTTTCTTTAGAGCCATGCTTTACTTTTACCAACTGTGAATTGTGCTTGGTATTCAAGATAAGCACATCACGCTTATCCTTCCATTTCTGCACCATTATGCCAGAATTGCTTTCAGCAGCTACAGCTTCTTCTGTTAAACATTTTTTTTCAGTAATTTCTTTAAGGTTCAGCTTACGATTGAATTGAAGGGTACCAACTAAATGGGTTTGTTTATCTAGCAATGCATGCACTAATGACACACTGATATCGTAGTTGTCCGTGTATACGATGCGTCCAGAATTCAATAAGTTTGCAGCCAGAGTGGGCACAATATTTTGCGATGAAGACTGATCTTCTACTTTATCGTGACCGCAGTATAGCAAAAGATTATAGGTATATCCTTTTTCCAAGCATAATTTACATAACTTTATGCCAAATTTGTGGCCCTTATGTTTGATATACTGCTTGAAACTCAAGCGTCCTCTGAACAGAACAAGAGTTTTGGTACCACGGGAGCTTGAAAATTGTTGACAAACGATTCAATAAGAGGCATTATTTTTTGCGACCTCTCAGTAGTAACGACATCGTTATGAGAATGCCACATACTTTACTTCAACTGAAATGGATTTCTTGACATTAGTGATTTTATTTTATTTTGGTAGAGAACGTTTTTATTCCAATAGGATTCTATGGACGGATAAGAGCATAGTCCCATCCAAAATATAAGTACAATGAATTTTTTCATGTCGATTCTTTTGCCCTACACTGAGTTGCATAACGGGTGGATTCCAGAACCATCATATTGAGCAGAGGTTCGTTGACGAATAAAAAATAACAGTCTATTGCACTTTTATTGAAATAATTTTCACATATTTCTGCATTCGCACCTGTATTAGCACCTGTATCAGTAAACTTTTTCAAATGCATGTCCGTTGCATTGCCCCAATTTATTTACTGGTGCAGACATTATTTGAAGCGCTTGCTATTTCTAGGCGCCTAGCTTTTTTATGACCTTTTCCAAATTTTGCCGTAGTACCACGTTTTTTATAAGAGAGATATTCTTCTGGTTCTTCTTCCGAATGACCACTTGAAGAACTAGGAACATATTCATTCGATTCTGATAACTTAAAAGGATCTTCGTCTTCACCAGAAAAAACCTCCTATACATCAAAATTTACTATTAAAACTACAATATGCAAAGGTCAAACAAATACCTTACCTGAAACAGTTTTTCCAAGTTACGTTGTTCTTTTTCGTAACTCATATTCACAGTATGTAAAAATAATAATAAACATAATAATAACCAAAGTAATTGATCGCAAAAGTACAACCTACATAGATCCAAGATAAAAAACAATACTAATGACATTTTACACAACAAGCTACGACTTGTTTGTTTGCTTTACCCCACTTCCTGACCGTGATTCCAAGTATATGTCACTAAACAATTTTTGCTTCCTTTAAATAAAAAATGTGGTCGTGGCTGTAATGATATTTCTTTTCACCATTACGGCAGTCAACGTGTTAAAGTTTAAGTAACAGTATTGAAAAAACAATTTTTACATTTCCGTATTATTAATAATTAAAAATGTGAGATTAAGCTAAAAAAAGAACGATGAAGGCCAAAAAACTTTGCTTTTATTATTCATTATTCTAAAACCAAACAAAAAAGTGAATGTTTCCAAACACACCGCAAATATTGACGTACCTTTTTTTAAATTTTAAAAATGTTATCACGTTGTACACTATGTTTCAACACGGTGTATATTAATTATTTGCAACGCGGATTTCTTGGAAATTGCAATAAAGTACCACGGGAAATAAAAAAAATCGTAATATAGATAACACCACGATATATCCTATACCGTGGTAACTACACATAATAGTACACTTTATAAATATTTATGTAAAAACATTGAAAACTTTAGTAATTCTCATACGGCCCTGATTTTGTTACGTTCGGTCAACCTTTTTTCTATTTATTTTGTAAATAACGCAAATACAAAATTCGTTTTTAGCAAATATTTGTGTGAAATGGAATTGAAATGTAGTTTGTTTAATAACACATTGTGAAATTTTACGACAAAGGATTTACGTTTAGTAGATTTAGAAATTTTTATACAAAATTTTGTTTCCTGCTATAGAATTAGGTTATTCTTTGTCATTTAGTAATAAAGCAATTGTATTACAATTGACCTGTTCAAAATTAATATATATATATATATATATATATATATATATATATATATATATATATATATATATATATATATATATATATATACTCAATGATAACGATGTAAATTACTACATCTGTCTGATTTCTAAAATGTCTATCTTTTTTTTTTATTTTATTTAAATTAAATATATGTACTGAGAATATATTTCTAATGAGTGAATATTGATATATTTTCCAGTGGCGAAACTAAGACTAGACAGGGTGGGCGCTAACCCATGGCGGCACCCAAACTGACCATGAAGTTATTGAAATTACATACGGATTGAAATTGTGTAGGTAGAAATTAATCACAATCCGAAAATTAAATGCTGATTCTATAGAAATGTTGTTTTAAGGCGCCTGCTTGTCAAATATTTTTAACGGAAACGGGAACTCTTGAAGTATTTTAACTTAACATGGTTTAACCTTCCGTAACCAACCCTACACTTAAGCGCGACTAAATGCTGCTCTTATCTTTGGCAACACAATTCTGAAACAAGGAAGTAGTTCTGATTTAACGGTATAATGCGCAATATTTTTTTCACTTAAACAAAATAAAGCCACCTCGTAATATGTCAATAAATGAAGAAAAAATAATGAAATATTCAAACCTTTGTCGTTCATACTCTTTTTATTGAAAGACTGCATATATATATATATATATATATATATATATATATATATATATATATATATATAGCCTTTGGGAGCTGATCCTATGAGTATCTGCTAAACCAAACTTACTATAATTTTGAAAATTTGGTGACAGGGTAATGATGTTAGGAAGTTATCTTAAATATTTTCACGTTCGTACCACTTCCGATTATACCGGAAGTCTGTACTTAGTCGCTTATTTTAAATGGAACACCCCGTATATTAATACATTCTATGTCGAATTTTAAGGTAAGTTTGTTTTATCTAAAAAATTGACAGATGCGGTCTTAGTAATAACTCAATTGTTCTGTTCCTGTCAAACAATTTTAATAAAACTTGAGGTGTTGTAGGCAAAGGTTTATTGCAACAGTCTGCAAAAAATGACATTTGTATTTTTCATAAAAATAAAATTATGAATGTCTAAACTTGACTATCAAAAAATGCAAGTTACTCAAAAAAATCAAATGGAAACCCCTATTTTTTATTACTCAGATCGATTTAACGTCAAAAATTAAGGTAAGTTTGTTTAAAACTTTATTTGCCGAAACGTAACAGTTTCATACTTATTATCAAAAAAGTCCCAATTTTAAAATTTGTATATAAAAATTAGCTACATACTTAAATCTAGTATTCCTTGTTCGTGGTCACCATGGAAACCAAATAATTGAGAATTGAAATAAAGAAAAATGTTTGAATAAGTTACTGCAAAAAATTATAAAAATTGATAATTTTGTGATTCAAAAGTCATTTTTGCCAAATAGAAATTTTCTAAGTCATTTTTTCAAATTTGATATACAACATAAGTGTAAAAATTTAATACTTTATGAGTAAATCGAAAAAAACTACTTTTTACTGCGGAGGTAATACATACTTATCAGCGCATCATTACACGATAAAGATGCTTATTTATTTTGTTTTTCTTTTGTAGTCAATAATTTAATAAAATTGTTGAGTTTGTGTTTTTCTTGATGAAATGGCTCGACTTGAATATTCTAATACAGATTATTTGAATTTACTTTTAATTCACGGAGAATGTCATAGAGTTTTAAAACGAACAGTAAGAACATTTATCGAACGCTATCCTGAGCGCCCCCGACCATCAGCAGATACAATAAGACGTGTGGTTCAAAATTTGGAACAGTTTGGCACATTTAAACACTCTGCGCCTCGCAAAAAAACGGCTATTGGTAACGAACAGAATGAAGTTATAACTTTAGGATATTTCCGTGCCTATCCTTGTAATTCCATAAACGACGCGAAAGTAGATATTGGCTTAACACCAACAACTATCAGAAGAATTCTTAAGAAATATAAGATTAGACCATACTGTTTACAATTAGTTCAACATTTGAAAGAAGCGGATTTCTTGAAACGTATCGAATTTTGTGAAACAATTTTGCTCAAAATACAAGAAATTCCTAATTTTTTGATTAATATCATATGGACGGACGAATCTAAATTTACGAAAAATGGCATATTTAATCGCCGAAACTCGCATTACTGGAATAACGAAAATAGCAATCCAATTCGCGAATGCCATTTTCAGGAAATTTGGAATTTTAACGTATTTTGTGCTATTCGGAATAACGAAATCTTTGACGTGTATTTTTACAACGAAAATTTGAGAGGTTTAAAATAGTTGATGGTTCCAACAAGACGGTGCGCCCCCTCACAACACCAACGCTGTTTCCATGAAACTTTATGAAATTTTTGAAGATCGTTGGTTTGCCAATAATGGTCCCTTTCCATGGCCACCTAGGTCACCTGATCTTACGCCAATGGATTTTTATCTTTGGGTTCGAATTAAAAATATTGTTTATGCTACACCACTAACGACTAAAGAATATTGCATTGAAAGAGTGCAAAATGCCTTCAATTCTCTTTCTCCAGAATAAATTCAAAGGGCTACAAGTGAAGCCATTATAAGACGGGTTCAACAATGTCTTGCGTCTAACGGGCAACATTTTGAACATTTATTATAAATTAATTTACATTTCATCACGAGCAAGAAATACTAAATAAGCGACTTTATCGTGTAAGAATGCACTGATAAGTATGTAGTTACTACCTCCGCAGTAAAAAGTAGTTTTTTTTCGATTTACTCATAAAGTATTAAATTTTTACACTTATGTTGTATATCGAATTTGAAAAAAAACTCACTAAGCTAACAGTTACAAAAGAACACCTTGTATCAATAGATGGCCATGGAAATTGTTTTTTTTTTTTTATGATTGTTAGAATAAACCACCAATGGAGAAGAAAATATTTGAAGTAACATCAGTATTAATAAAAGTAACCGAATTACATTTAACTTTACACGGAATTAATTAATAAAACTGAATGGGAAACTTAACTGTAATAAAACTATTAAACTTCATTTTATTTTAGATCCACCATCTAGTTCGATACATTTGTCGTAGCGCTTACGGATGCTTTTAATTACATTCCTAAGTTCTTGTGGGGTAATTTCTTCACATGCCTGTCGAGTTCTTGCACAAACTTCTTTTCTGTTTCTTGGGTGGGTTTGGTAAACTTTCTGTGTGAGTAGTCCCTATAGTAAGAAATCTAAAATTGTTAGATCTAGAGATCTCGGCGGCCAATGCATTAACGGACTACCACGGCTATCCATCGGTTTGGATGATGTTCGTTCAGCCATTGCCTCACAGGTCTGGCATAATAAAATGAACACCCATCTAACTGGAGAACTAAATTTAATCGTTCATTAATTGGAATCTAGTGTATGGCATCCCAGATATCGCTATTTAAAAACTGTAAAAGCTATGCGCGTTAATATTTTCCTCAAAAAAGAAAGGACCAATAATTCGTTGGTTTAGCATCCCACGCCAGACGTTGATTTTTTGGGAATACTGGCTTTTACAGTTTACTACCCAGTGGGGGTTATTGGCTGCCCAATAGGGACAATTTTGTGACGATATTACTCCATTTGTAGTGAACGTGGCTTCGTCGGTAAACAACCATTTTTTTTACAAAATTTCTGTTTTTTTAATATTTTTCTTGGGCCCATAAACAATATTTCAAACGTATTGCCTCATCGCCTTCTCGCAATGTGTGCAAAAACTTCGGTTTAAAAGGTTTAATATTGTTTCTTTTGAGACATCGCCAAATAGTTTCTCGATGAACATTCAAATTTATACTGACTATTCTTAAACTGGTGTTGGGATTATTTCCAAAAGGATCTAAAATGAGTTGATCATTTCTGTTTCTCCTTTGCATAGGATTATTTTTTAAAAGATGTTTTGATACCGCACCAGTTTCCTTGAATATTTTATCTACTTTGTTCACCGTACCCCAGCTAATACGACTGCATGTCTTTCATTAAATATTCTACAAGCATCTTTGGCACTTCTATCATTGTCTCCCAAGAGACGTATTATTTACACTTAATCGTTCAGCCACGATACAAAATAAAATAACAACTGTAAGTAAATAATGTTACCGATACTATGCATAAATTTACAATGTCACTGAAATCTATCACAACTGTTAAACAGTAACATAATTTCCATGGCAAATGAGATTTAAAGATTTAGGTTATTGTGTACTTCATTGGGTGTAAAGTTAAATGTAATTCCGTTACTTTTATTAAATACTGATGATACTTTAAACTTTTTTTTCCATTGGTGGTTTATTCTAACAATTATTAAAAAATAAATAATAGTTTCCATGGCCATCTATTGATACAGGGTGTTCTTTTGTAACTGTTAGCTTAGTCAGTTTTCGAATTTAAAGTTGTCACAACTTTGTTATTAATAAATATATTTTTAAAAAATTTTGGTCAGAGGTATTTGGAGGCACTCTGAATCTAGTGGAATTTTCGACTACGAAAAAGTATCGTAGTATGCCCTGAATATTGGAATAAACATTTTAAATTTTGTCCCTACCTAGATCTTTTATTACTTGACATTACAAAAAAATTGGTTGAAATCGGTTAATAACTTCAAATTTTACATGGGTGTTTCCAATCTAAATGAGTGTATATATATATATATATATATATATATATATATATATATATATATATATATATATAGGGTCGCGCAAACTTCTGACATCGGAGGATTACATATCTCGATAATTATCGCCCTAACGCACACCCAACCGTAGAACAATATATTAAATCGCTTTTGCCAGTGACGTACAACATAAATGATAAACACCTTCACCCCCCAAAAGATTACGCCACTGTGCAAATATCAATTTCAACTATAAATTCATGTTTTCCAATGTCTTGTACGTAAAATATGTACTCTTGTTAAGAACCTATAAAGTGGACAATTATCGAGATATTAACCATTAAGGAGGTAAAAACTCTGTAATTTTAACTTTTTTGCCTATCCGTAGTACATTTGGTAGTAGGTCAGGATTGCTCTGTTTACAATTCATTATTTTGACATTAAAATTGTGCACTCTTGTTAGGAATCGAGAATAATAAAAAAATAAAAAAATAAAACATGGTTTTGGTTGTTACTACCAAATGTACTGTGGATGGGCAGAAAAATAAGTTATAATTACTTATTTAATGGTTAATATCTCGATAATGATTCACTTGACGTGTTCTTAACAAGAGTACACATTTTACGTACTAGACGTAAGATGTAGAATATGAATTTATAGTTGAAATTGATATTCGCACAGTGGCGTAATATTTAGTAGGGGTGAAGTGTTTTAACATCATGTTGTACGCCATTGGCAAAAGCGATTTCGGGGATATTGCTCTATGGTTGGGTGCGCCTTAGGTCATTAAAACTTTCCATTAAATTTAGTGAAAAAATGCAGGGTATTAAAAAAGTTAGAGCCATTAACAATTTAGTAATTTTCAACTTTAACATCCTGTACCTTCTTAATTTACAACATTTTATTAAGGTCACATATGGCACATCCTCATAATTTTAGGTCAGGATTCTACCATGGTTCTATGTACCATTAATTATGGGACACCCTGTATATGTATATGTATACAGGGTTATTATGAAGTATGGAGACTGCGATTTATTGTCGTTAATATTCATTTTAGGAAAAATTGTGCAATACAAAAGTTGTTTATGTAATTTTTACCTACACTTGGGAATACTTGAATTTTCATTATCTGCAATGGTTTTTGAGTTACACCATTCGGCGTACTTTTTTTAAATGCGAACATATTACTTATATCTTACTATTCGATAGAGAATTTTTTTCTCTTTAAAACAGCGCTAAATATAATTTTTTTTTAATTTATTGTAATAACATTTTTTTCAAGAAAACGCCGATTCAAATATTTAGATCAAGTAGGTATATCGAAGACAAAAACAAACTCGAGCGAGGTAACCTTATCGGTGGTTATTGTTTACGTCAAATTAATAATTTGTTACTGTTGATATTAGCAATGGTGCAATGATGATGGGTTACGGGGATAGACGCAGAAGTTTACAAGACGTTTGTAATTTATTTAATAATACGCATCCAAATAGAAATCGAACTGCTAAATCCATTGTTGGTAAAACATTAAAACGCTTAAACGCGTTAAAAATTTGCCAAGGAGTGGTAGACCATGCGACAAGTGATGATAAAAAACTGGAGGTATTATTGGCTGTATCTGAAGATCCTCATTTATCAAACAATCGGTTAGCATTCAATTTCAATATTTCACAGTCATCGATCGTTTCAACTTTGAAAAGTGAAAAGTATAAACCTTATAAGGTACACCTTGTGCACGAGTTGACGGAAGATGATTTTAGTAGAAGACTACAATTTTGTGAAGAAATGTTAAATATTTGCAATAATAACGAAAATTTTGTTATCAATATTCTTTTCTCATTTCGCTTTAACGGTGAAATAAACAGACATAACTGCAGATACTGGTAATCAGAAAATCCTCATTGGTTGTTGGAGCACCATACGCAGTATCCCCAAAAGATTAAAGTTTGGGTTGGCAATTCTAGGGGGTCATATTATTTGTTCCTTTTTCATCGATGGGAATTTAACTTCGGCTCTATATTTGCAGTTATTTCAGAATCAAATTATACCTGCTTGTGCTTTGCCCTATCCATATGGAAACAACGAACACATTCCCAATGACATCATATGGTTCCAGCAAGATGGCGCCCCACCGGATTATGGTTTAAACGTTCGTCAATATCTGGATAACGTTTTTCCAAACATATGGATTGAGAGACAAGGAAAGATAGAGTGGCCAGCCCGTTCGCCTGATTTAAGCCCATTAGATTTTTTTCTTTGGGGATACGTAAAAAACAAAGTCTACATAGATATGCCCAATGACATTGAAGATTTAAAAATCCTAATTACAAGAACCATACAAGAAATTCTCCGTGAATTTTTAGAGAGTTCTCTTCGTGGTTTTATAAATCGACTGAGCCATTGTCAAATGACAAATGGAGGACAATTTCAACACTTACTTTAAATTACTTCTTTATTAATTTGTTTTTAGTGGTAAGAGTTTGATTTATAACTTTTTTTTGTCTCGGATATACCTACTTGATGTAGATACTTGAATCGGCGTATTCTTGAAGAAAATGTTATTAAAATGAATTTAAAAAAAAATTCTTTAGTGCTGTTTTAAAGAGAATAGTGAGATGAAAGTAATATGTTCCCATTTAAAAAAAAATTACGCGACGCGGAACGGCGTAACTCAGAAACAATTGCAGGTAACAACAATTCAGCTATTCCCAAGTGTAGATAAAAATTACATAAACAAGTTTTGTATTGAACAAATTTTCCTAAAATGAATATAAACGACAATAAATCGCCGTCTCCATACTTTTTAATAACCCTGTATATTGTTAAAAATGGAACCAAAGCTCTAGTGCTTAAACGGTTACACATGCAAAACCCAAAATTTCCGAATTGAAACTAAATGTATTTGCGCATATTTTTGCGCAAAAAGATTTTTTTTTAAATAGCAGCATAGGTCATGTGATATACCATTTAAAAGGGATTATCACCCTGATTACAAAAATATATCACTCATGGGGTCTTAACAACAGAAAGGACATTACAAACGTTTTTCTAATAGTATGCGCAGGAGGCCGTGACACAAGACGTCAATATAACAACTTTGTGTCGAAAATTATGTAAGCTTATGTAAACTATTTTATTGACGCAATATAACAATTTAATGTAAATTCTATGTTACTTTTACATTTATCAAAAAATAATTTATAAACAAAATAAGTTTAAAATTAAAATAAACCTAACATGTAGGTACGTAACACAAAGTTGTTATGTTGACGTCGTGTTTAGACCCTATATGTGATCCCCTTTTTGTAATCATGGTGTTCAACCCTTTCCAATGGTATATCACATAACCTACCTATTTAAAAAAATCAAGATAGATAGATTTGCTTAAAATTATTTAATTAAAAAAATTTTTTTTCAAAATATGCAGATTTGAGTTTTGTATGTTGAACCGTTTAACCCACGCTTGTATATCAGATGTGATGTATAGTAAACAATATTTTAGGCAGAAAATAATTTAGTGTAACGTCTTCGTCTTGGATTTAGTTTATTTTTTCAGTTAGACGTCTGAGATTTAAAGGTCTATATCTAATTAACATCAAATATGAAGCACATCCCGCTACCGTAATTTTTGAGGATTGTAGGGGTTCGTTTATAAAAAAAAGGAAAAACAGCAAATTAACATTATTTATTCTACAAATAAGTGAATTAAGTTCAATTCCTATGTACTCGTTGAAACACGGCAAATAAACCGGTTTCTTGCACTCATTACGTTCGGTGGACACTTGTTTTGATTTTTTTTATAGCTTGCTTTCTGTCTTCGTTTTCACGTATTCTTACGTAGCAGCCACTGCATTTTCTTCGAACAAGTTTACCACTTTCTTTACGAGGTATATTTTTCGACTCATGTGGAGTCCTCCGGATCGGGTTTGCCCTCAATGAGAGGTAATGACTTTGTAATTAATTCAGTAAATGCTCCAACCTTCATTTTCTTATCTGTATAGTAGCTATTATAGAGAACCCAGCTATTTAAAACTGCAATTCCTACGCACTCAAATAATATTTTTCGGTACCATTTAACACTTTTTCTGGCAGGACTATAATAGGATATCATCTGATCATATAAATCG
The DNA here is from genome assembly GCA_036346205.1 of Vesta saturnalis. Lineage (NCBI taxonomy): Eukaryota > Metazoa > Arthropoda > Insecta > Coleoptera > Lampyridae > Vesta > Vesta saturnalis. Next base: position 3,259,105 of record JARFJB010002010.1, on the reverse strand, counting down.
ATGCCCCTTTGATGCGATTATAATCTATTATTACAACAGGCTTAGATTCTGAATGTCTCCAGCGATTGTTTTCTTCTTAACAGTTTTTGCATCGGTACCATGGTAAGTTGAAATCATAGAGATATCTCTTTTGTCTTTGTACTTCATAACTCGTATTCCGTCGGTATTTTCTGCTCCAAATATTTCATCTTTTTTTACTGTTTTAGTTTTTGCTTGATCGGGCAAACCTTTTCTGTTACTTTTCAACGTTCCGCAATAATCAGTACCTTCTTTGTTTAGATATGTTGCTAAAGGTATACTGCTGTACCTACCAATTATCAGCAATTTTTTTAATATTTCCATAACCACTTGAGACGTTTCAATAAAATTTTGCATTGTTTTAGAGTTAGCAACGGTGCGTATTTTACGCTAAAACCGGCGGATTTACTATAATCAGTGGCGTGCAGGCAGGATAATCGTTGCACAATTTGAAAGAAAAAAATGCGGTACACCACTGTTTCTAATCTTTCTCAATTTTTTTTGGATTGTCTGTTCCATTTGGACGAAAAATGGCTCTCGTCTTTTTTTTCCTAAGACTAGTCGTTTTCGAGTAAAAAAATAAAAAACATTTTAGTGCTCCGTGATGTAATAAACCTATAAAGAAACTAAAGTTTTTTCATTGCTTTTAATTATTTTTAAACTGTCTTAACAATGTACAACAAAAAAGTTATTTAAAATTTTGTGTCTAATACTACGGCTTCAGCCTTAAAAAAAAGGAATATTCGTATTAAGGTATGAATATGTATTTTATTATCAAGTTTTACTTGTCACCGTATTTATCTTTGTGTAAAGCATTCAAAACATAAAATGAATAACTTTACTAACGTTGAATTGGGTCAGATGCATTTCATTTATGGCCTAGCAAATGGAAATTCAGTAGAAGCTCGGCGAATTTATCATGAACGTTATCCGAATAGAGTAACGCCATGTGCTAAAATATTTAGAAAGCTACACGCCAAATTGTGTGAAACCGACAGTTTTAAGCATAAGTCGGAAGTTCCTGGTAGACCTCGAACAGTAACAACGCCTGTGCTAGAAGATGCTATACTATGAAAAATAGAAGAAAATCCTTCTACTAGTACCAAAAAGATAGCACAACAGCTTCAAGTAAGTCCAAAGACTGTTTGGAAAGGTTTGAAAATTTCTCTACTATTTCCGTACCATATACAACGAGTACAAGCTTTGTTGCCACGCGATTTTCAACCAAGGCTAAATTTTAATAGGTGGATACTCCATACAATGGCTCATAACAACATTTTTTCACTGATGCGGCAACTTTTTCGCGTGAAGCTATTATTAACTTTCATAATGAACATATTTGGGCGGACCAAAATCCCCATGCCTTTAGATAAGGTCGCTTTCAGCAAACAGTTTCACTAAATGTATGTATAGGCATTATTGGTGACCATCTTATTGGGCCACACTTTTTACCCACCCGACTAAATGGTAATTCGTATAGTCAGTTTTTAGCCGACGAACTAAACGTTCTATTAGAAGAGGTGCATCTGCAGGTGAGAGCTTGCTTATGGTTTATGCACGACGGTGCCCCTGCTCATTTCAGCCTTGTTGCACGTCAATACCTCAACAACGCTTTTCCTAATCGCTGGATTGGTCGCGGAGGTCCTCACGCTTGGCCACCTCCCAGTCCCGATCTGAATCCTTTGGACTTTTATTTATGGGGTCACCTCAAGTCACTCGTGTATAAAACACCTGTATTAGATGAAAATGATTTAAGAAATCGAATAATTCAAAGTTGTAATGCCATAAGAAATACTCGAGGAGTTTTTGAACGAGTGAGACAGTCTTTGATGAGACGATTGGAATCGTGCGTTTTATCAGAAGGTGGCCATTTTCAACATTTACTTTAATTCTGTGTCAGTGGTATTTTTATGATTGCTATTTGTATTTAAATAATAAAAAAAATAAAAATGGCGTTGTATTCATTCATGAACATTTAATTACGATACATTACAATTTAAGATAACTTTTTTGTTGTACATTGTTAAGACAGTTTAAAAATAATTAAAAGCAATGAAAAAACTTTAGTTTCTTTATAGGTTTATTATGAGTTTGCCACGAGCCTCATTCATGAACACTGGTTATTACATGACGGAGCACTACAATGTTTTTTTATTTTTTTACTCGAAAACGACTAGTCTTGTGAAAAAAATAAGAGAACCATTTTGTCGTCCAAATGGAACAGACAATCCAAAAAAAATTGAGAAAGATTAGAAACAATGGTGTACCACATTTTTTTCTTTCAAATTGTGCAACGATTATCCTGCCTGCACGCCACTAATTATATTAAATCCGCCGGTTTTAGCGTAAAATACGCACCGTTGCTAACTCTCAAACACTGCAAAATTTTATTGAAATGTCTCAAGTGGTTATGGCAATATTAAAAAAATTGTAATTTTTCAATGGAACTTGTACACCCTGTACTTCCGTAACGAAGCATTTTTGAGACATAGTTTATAAGCAAAGTTGCCTTTATTTTAGTGGCAGAATACGCTCCTGAAGTTATGTACCGTACTTAGGAATACCCTGTATACAATATATATATATATATATATATATATATATATATATATATATATATATATATATATATATATATACTTACTACATATGGAACTGTGTAACAATTTTTATCTTTGTTCAGTCATAACGCTGTTGCACAATTTTCACAAACAACATTGGCTTGACTTTTGCAGCCCGGTAATTTTCAGCGAACTCGTGTTCCTCTACATATTGGGAAATGGTTGACACGATCCATTTTGACGTCCGGTGGAGGTAGCGGTGCTGCAGTGACTTTTTTTCATTTGATGTCAATATTTCGTTGGGTCTTACTTGGTTTTACCCGCTCTGGAGCCGCATCAGGCCAAATCTTACATAAAGAAACAGCTAGTTCTAGTCTGAATTCAGCTAGGTTTTTAGTGTTTTTCTCCTTGGTACACCTTCTGTAAGTAAGCTATGCATTGATATCTGCTAATTGCCCTGGTTAGCAAATCTACACCTCCCATGTATTCATTCTATTGGAAAATAATTGCTGGGCAAGTTACCTCTATCTTATTTTTCTTTTTCTGTGTAATAGTTATCAAAAAATATTTTATGATAAGTTAGGAGGTACTTCGCGAGCCAATCGCATAACGACATTACCACACGCTCCGAAATCCGACTCGTTCAGTGGCCGCTTACTTGCGTCATTTCAGTTCAATATATTTAACAGACTACGTAATGACATAAATGATGCAAATAGTATTTTTAACTTTAAAAAAGATCTTCGCAAGTTCCTAGACACAAATTCCTTTTATACAATCAACGAATACATAAATGTAGCTTTAAATAACTAGGAGCTAATTGATATTTAGTTAGAACAAGAGTATAATTATTGTCACAACTTGTGCTTGTTTATGTGTACATATAGACTTAAGATTGTAACGAGTGTGATGTTATATTTTATCTACCTTTAGTCGTTACGTATTTTTATCGCTAGTTTTAAATTGTTACATATTCTACACCAAATGGTAACGAATATATTTTATTATTATATAATTCGGATATGTGGCAAAATCCAGAAACACCGCACAGTATAATCGATAATTGGTCGCAAGTTTTGAAGTTTATCATCATATGGGCTAATTCCAGAGGTACGTCTGTACACCCTTTAAAGGTTGACGGTTCATTCTTAAGATGTTTTTTCTCCATAACAAATGTCCCTTTGACTTGTAGGAATTGATTTTGAAACGTGCGAATACGCTAATAAGCAACACATACGGCATTCTTCGCCGACGTGCGCAAATTACATTATTAGTACAGAATTCATGGCTTGTGCCGCTATAATATGCATTTATACACGAAATAGTCTGATTATGCACATATGGATCGTTGGGCAGTGTAGGTTAATACGATTCAGTTGCGGAATTTTAAACACCCTGTTTACAGATTGACTACCCTGTACTATGAGAACCGTTTAGAATATCAAAACTGAATGGAATATAATATATAGAAGATGCAACAAAAAATAAAATATTACTCATTCCTTTTTCACATAAATTCAGAGGGGTTATTGTTTGTTAAAAAAAAATTGCATATCTGCCATTTCGGCATTAGTATAGTTTACCATACACGGAGAAAACCTGGACAATAAAGCTATTTGTCATTATGACATCATTTGTCACCGGCCCACTTATTTTTTTTTTAACATACAATAACCCCCTTGAATTTGTGTGAACAAGGAGTGAGTAATATTTTATTTTTTTTTGTAATCAAACCAACAGTTTTATGAGAAGTCGCCAAGATATAAAAAAGTTGCAGTTTGAATCCGTCTTTCTAAATCAATTTTTTTAAGTAGGAAAATGTAGACGCATTAAAAAGTTTTGAAGCAAGATATTGTAAGGGCCGATTTCTTCATTCCCTTGTATAAACATTGCAGGGTGTCATTTTATTGGTATCAATTATCTGCCAAATTTTATTCTTCTAAATTCTTCCATAGCGGAGATATTAAATAAAAACAAGTTTTCCCATAACTTTAAGGGGCTGTAACTTGGAGTGAAAGTGCTTTTGAACAAACATTTATATGAATGATCTCCCTTAATTTTTGCTGAAAAATCACCCTGTAAAATATTTCTTATCAATTTAAAAACACCCTGTATATCCCTTTGCGGTATTGCCAGACTCTTTTGTTAGGTGTGGTAGTTACTGTCAACTTGACAGAATAGCTAGCGTATTTATTTAATAATTAATTGTAAAATTAAAATTGTAAGCAATTTAAATATGTTGCAATAAATAGGTCATGTTATTGAAATTTAGTATTTACTTCCACTGATTGAAATGTATACTACGTACTTCCCTAAAATAATCCAATTACATTAAACTACCAATTATAGCAACGAATTTCTTGTATTAGCTAATCAAAGTTGACTCATTTATCTCCACCGCTATGTATACCTTTTTCCCACTTCTGTCGCATGATTTTGATTACCACATCTGTCTTGTTATACTTTATAGATGAGTGATAAGATTTTATGTACTGCTTTGAAAATATCAGTAATTGGGTAGTCTTTGATAGCAATTTATCAGTGTATGCGTATATAAAGCAAAATGTTTTCATGCTCAAATACATGAACTTTTTTTATTCACTATTACATTACAATATGATAATTATAACCGTCTTTTTATACCCCGGGGACCTCATTATGAGCGGACCATTATGAAACCTCAAACATTGAAAACAATAGGCACAAAACTAATGAATTTATTTAAAAATATTTACAATGCAATTATTACAATTAGTTATATTTATACTAGGTAGTACAGTTATTGCGTTTAAACCTAACTAAATCAAAACGTCAAATGAATTATAAATTTGTCATGCTTGATTTTGTACTCGTTTTCATGGCAACGCACCAATACCTACTACCATAAATGAGAAATGTATTTCTCTTGAAAGCAATTAACGTTGTAATTCATTTTCAATATATTAATCCTGCATACCATATTGTATGCATTGCGGGCATAACTGATTTTTATGGTTCTACAGTGCTTTCTTAGCCCTCACGCTAGCGCGCTCGGACTGGAAACAGTGTATCGGACCATACAAACCTAATTATGCCCCTAGTACATAAATAATTAATAACTCGAAATAGTGCATCGGACCATATAAACCTAATTATGCCCTTAATACATACATAACTATTATTGTGTCATGTACCGAATTATCTTACTATTAGTTCTAGACGAATGGAAAACCTTTCATATAGGCGACAGGATACAGGCAATGCAATTCTATAAAAATTTAAAAAATCTAGCTGCACTACTAACATTAGAAGGAAACATAAATATCCGTGCCTACATTACAGACTCAGATATTGAAGATAAAGGCCCTAATGAAGATCGAATTGATGACACTGGTTTACTCTAACATGAAGATAAAGAGTATGAAAGTGAGGATAAGGACAATACATGGTTGGAAGAGATAGCATGATTACTAACATCAGTAAACCATAAAATTTAGTTTTTGTTCTTCCAGGTATTACGTTTGTCCCATGTCCCAACTAATAAGGAGTTTCGGCATCAATGATTCAAAGCGTTGAGAAACATCGTAAAACCATAAAATTTGGTTCTCGTCAACACCGTAAAATTGGAAAATTTACCTGTTCCCAGTACGTCGTCGGGCTTTTTTCTCTACGAACTTAGTGTATAAAAAAGTTATCACTATCACTAATCGCAAATGATCACGTACGCCGTAAAACTAAAAATTTAGTGCCTGCCCATTGAGGTAGGAATTTTTCTCTGTTTTTCCCAGAAAAAATGATAGATAAATAAGGATTTTACACGCCACAAATTCAAAACGATAACCAACACTGTAAAACTACAAAATTTAGTTCTTAACTTGAAACAAATACATTTGACTGTGGCTGCACGAACACTGGTGTATAAATAAAGGTCTTAGACATTACTGATTCCAAAAGACCAACGTGGTAAAAACATAAAATACAAATATTGACCATTGTTTTCCTAAACAATCTGACTAATTTATGTGTCGAATTGCCAAAATGTGGTCATGAACTATTGGGCAACACTATGACGATCTACAAAGTTTCCCACAAATCGGTGGTGCACGTGGACGTTCTTACATGCCATAACAGCTCTGGAAAATTTACGGGGGTGTCGCAGTTAATAAAAAATGTTACGATTCGTTGGCACCTTTCTTGATGTAAGTATCTGTAGAAAAAGTTTCAGCGCTCTAGTTCAATTCTTTGAGGAGTAGTTCAATTTGGGAGAAATGAACATAGAAGTTCTCACAGAGGGACGATGTAAAGACGGTTCATTCGTTTAATTTAAAAAAAATGTGTAACGAAAATATAATCAGCCTTGTGTCATAAGGTACTTTTTGATATTTAATATTGCATACGTTTCGCATAACAATGATGATTTGTTGCGCTGACGTTTTACACTACTAGTCACACTTTACTAACTACAATGTACACTATTACTAATTACTAGTCATATGGATGAGGTGTGCATCCACGCCTCCGTTTCTCTAGTTTTGTACACTTTCTCTACAGCAGCTTCTATTGTCTTCCAATATTTTTCGTTTCTTCACTATGTTGTCCGAAGTGGCACGCACTTCACATCTATTTATTTCAGTTTTTGATGCATCCCATCTTTTACCTTCAAAAAATAGCGAGGATTTTATCATCATACGCATGAAACGCTCTTTTTTTTAATCTTGTATAGGTAACTTCCTATTTCCCCATGTCGTGTAGAGAACTGTGACAGGTAGTTTACTTTCCCGTATCTCCTATTTGTCCATATATGTAAGTGGGATTAGCCTTTTGGTATAGGAGTTTTCGCCATTCCATCCTTCCTGCCACTCCTGTCCCATTTTTGTCTTGTTCCATTTATATGCCCGGGCTTTTTACTAGCAAGTGCGCGGTGCTAAGTCGACAATGAACTCAACAACTTCACTAGCTATGCAGTATACAGCAAGATTGAATCAACTACGTTCGCTAGTATTTTCTGTTTCAAAGCGTGTTCTACTTCATTATTTGGTAACATTATGCTGATGGCTGTATATGAATATAGCGCTTTCTCATAAACATATATCGCGTGCTGTATAAACTGCTTATTCTTATCTAAGTCCATCCCGAGTATCCAATGTTATATCTGGTATTCTTTTTTCCCGTTATTTTTGCCACTATCAACTTTTATAGTACAAGCTCTAAGATTCTGTCCGACATTTAATCCTGCATTTGGTTTTTTTATTGCAGAGTCCATATGTTTGTCGCTTACGACGATCGCGAGATCGTTGGCGAATCTAAATCCTATTTTGATTAATTCTAAAACCTCGTATAAGATATTCTATAATATTGGACCTAATAGTGATTCCTGCGGTACTACAGCGCTTACCGCAACGTCTCCCTCGCTGCCATCAGATTTCTTAGCAATTGTTATTCTGTATATTGAGTTTTTGCGTATTATCCGGATCAGATGTTCTGATAATTCGAGTTCTTTCAGAGCGGTAATGATAGCCTCCCTTGATACTGTGTTAAACAAATTCCTGGTGTCTGGGGCTTTAACTAAGGGAATTTCCCTAGTCCTCCATCTTCCTTTCTTTGGGTCACTTATTTTCTTTGTGATATATCTAAGTGCTATCCGTTGACTTTCCTTTTTTGAATCCATATTAATTCTTTGAGATTTTGTGGTGGACGTATATTCTCAAACATCTTCCCTGCAAAATCTAATAACCATATAGGCCTAAACGTTGGTGCAATTTTGGATTTAAGTGTACTCTTTTTCCACAGAATTGGTATGCTGCATGTACCAATTAATCAGTGTTTGGTCCAAACTCCAGGTTTCGTTCTAGCCGTTACTTTAATTACTGCTACTGCAATGTTTCCTTCCTTCCTCACTTTGCTGTATTAGGGTGTGCCACCGTTATTGTTTTTTTATAGACTTCGTTCGTGCATCCCATTAGCAGTTTTTTTTTTGCTACTGTCTAGTAATATATTCTTGTATAACTTTTCGACCATGTCTATTTTTTACTCTCCCGAACCAACTTTTTAATTCCGTCAGTTGTATTTTTTCAGCTAGAGTTTCTCCTGTTCTTAACTTATGTTAGTAAGTCCGTCGGTTACCCGTTTGTTGTTCGATTATTTTGGTCCAGTAGTGCTTGCACTTTCTGCCTTCTTTATTTTTTGTTACGATTCTGTTGCAAATTCTAGTAAAATTTGCTCAATCTTATGAAATCCGTTATATCAGTTTCCCTAAGTCGTTCAACCAAGTACTTTAATGTAGTTTCGTTGAGCTGATTCTTGTTCTACGTTACTTTTGGGATGGGTTTGGATTTAGTTACCTGTGTTCCGGTATGGATCGGGAAAGTCCACTGTCATTCCTTATACCAATCACCTGCATGTCGAGCACTTCTGCCCATTCTTGTATTATTTGTGAGCAAAAGACAATATTTCGGTCTTTCAAAAACGATTGATGATTGTTGCCAAAATCATGGCCTTGTGATGAACTTCATTCACGCAATCAGCAATATTGTATATGGACAGAACCTTTCCAGGATTCAGCTTCTGCGACGCATTCACAGGAGAACTGTAATAGGTTTTCAAGGGAGCGTAGCAGGATACATCTAATTGTTGTAATTTTCCACTGCAATGTGGCGGTAAAGTTACAATTGCTATACCATTATCTCTAGTCTAGTTGATCACTTCAATACATGTATGGCTCTGGTGATTATTCATTACCAGTAATGTCGGATTTTCTTTGGATGTCAAGATGTGCTTGATGACTTGAGGAAAAATTTCTCCAGTCATCCAGCCGCTTTTCGTTTTTAGTGCGAGAGATCCTGAGGAACCATTTATAACATATGATCCCGAAATTTTACTCGAGGAAAAACTAAAACAGGTGGTATAGTGTTTCCCGTGGCACTCACGAAACACAAGTTGTTACGAGAGTGCTTTTTCATCCAGCTGCTACAGTAGCCACTCCTTTACATCCCTTTTCTGCGATAATCTTAACTGACCTGTTGACCACAGTAGAAGTAGCCGTCCCGTTAAGATTCCATATTCTGGAACCGTCTGCAAAACTTTCCGAGCGCTGTAGGGCTACTTCAAGATTGTCATAAAATGTCTTCACAGTGTGAGGATTAAATGATGTGCGACGTGATAAAGAACATTTTTCAGGTTGTCTTATAGGCAAAGTCGGGTTTCTTTTTAATAACTGTCTCAACCAATCAAGACCTGCTGCTGAATTTTTGTGCCATTTCGAAGGTACATCAATATCATTGAAAGTTGCCATTTCATAGGCCAATTCCCGAGTATCAGTAGTTGACTTTCCGTAGAAAATTTTGGAACAATGCCTTTTCCTGAATTTTTGTAAATACCAAACGAGATTGATATTTTGGGGTGATGCGAATTTGTTCCTCTGTATTCGCTGTAGCTTTTTGCTTTTTTACATATCTGCAAAAGGTAAGTTATACAATAAAATTAATTTATTATCACTTTCCATTTGCCAAACTTATAATGTAACATAATTGACATTACACTCTTCTGCTGCTGTCCTTAGTTTGATGTTGTCTTCACACACTAGTTTAACAGCCCTCTCCATTTGTTCGTCGGTAAACGTTCCGATATTGGTTATTCTTACTCGATTTCTCATGATTTTCTAAATATGAAAGAAGTGGAAACTGTTAGTTAGATAACTCATTCATACATAACTAATACGCATTGCAGCCTTATATATCTCATAGGTACGTTGAATTCGATATACGTAATTAGCACATTTCACTAAAAATAGTTTATTATTATATGCGTGAGATCTGCTGGGGCACAGTGAAACATGTTTCAGTGTGTCCCATTTAATTGGTTTCAGTCTACCCCACACAAAACAAACGAGCTTGAAAGCAATACTGAAAGAAAACAAGAAGTGATAACAGCATGAGTAATACGGCATTTGACACTCTAAACTACATAATTTCTTATGTATAAGAAACTCTAAAATGAAACACACACTTATTTACTTTACTTACCTTAAAATGGAGTTAACCTTCTTCTAAATACAAGACAACAGTCCTAGTCTGATGTACGATATCAACCGACGAGTGATAGTCGCCAGCGCGCACACAGTGAACGACATGACAGTCGAACCTTCCATAAACGGAAAATGTGAAATGTTTTACTGTGCCCCTTGTTACACTCTATCTCACCCCTACCCTACTATGCATATAAATATGAGGTTTTTTCAGGGGGTTTTCCTCATACACACGTAGCGACATGGTTACTACGTATATGCACACCATGTGCTGCTGCTTAGGTCACTGCTGGGGTAGTATTTTCCCCCTCAGAACCCTAACTCCGTTCCTTCCGATCCTATCCTGACCATACTCATCCTTAATCCCACCATGCATATCTTCGTATTGTATGTATGTATGCTGGGAATCCATGATTGTGGCTGAAGGAGCTCGGAAAGCTCGAGCAGCCCGCCCTCCCCCTTGGGGGGGAAATGAAATACGTGGCCTTTTCCTTTGTTTTATCCATATAAAATCCCGTCCTGATTTTGTATCACTCACATACCTACAATGCTGTTTTACTGTTCCTTCCGTTTTTTCCCCAACTTAGATAATAAGATATCTGCATTTCCTGTTTTAGCTGTTTGCACTGCCAATCAAATAATTACGTTCGGACCTAGTGGTGGCAATTACCATGACTTCCTATTTGCTACATCTGCTTAGGAAATTCGTACAAATTTTGCTAGTGAGTTGTTATAGTCATTATTAAGCATATTGTGTATTAGAACAAATTTTTGGGACGTGAAGAAATTCAGGGCTGAACAGGTGAAGGTGTCAATTAATACACCATAAATGTGAATGTATTTAGGGAATTTAAATAAAATGTGTAAAATACGTGAATTATCGAAGAATAAGTTAACAGTGACTGGAAAATAAAATTTAATTTAAATTTTTTGTATACGATTGGGATCAGCAAAGGTAACAATGGCAACCAAAGATTAATTTATTTTACTGGAGAGAAAGTGTATCTTTTCCTGGTTTATGCGATTACATATTAAACCACCAATAAAGCAGTAACTTGATATCCTTATTTTAAATGCGTAATTAGTACTACCCCTTTTTGTATTACATGAAGAGGTGCAAATATGGAGATTTGCATACTCTACAAGAATGCCTATTTTCGGCAGTGTTATTTGCATCTTTATGAGGAAATCACTATAGTGCTTTCCCATATACTGACGTATAAAGAAAAAGCTATGTAATCGGTTTAATTTTTTTCGTTTCTCAGCGTTATAAGGCCTAAACTACACGAAAAACACATTTTTAGAAAAAAATTCGTGTCCGTGCGCGCGCGCGCTTGTGTGTATGCGTGTGCGTGCGTGTGTGTGCGTTCGTTCGTGCGCGCGCGCTATATTTTTTGAACCATTAAAGCTATTGATTTGGTAAAACAATTATTTGCCATAAAATCTAGGTTAAGTTCGTTAATCAGCAAAATCCAACCATTGGCGGGGCCATAATAGTTTTTATTAAATGTACTTTCTAGTGAATGAGTTCTTAAGTATTAGTATTTATTTGCATTTGCATTTGCAATAAAAATTCATTGCTTCAAATTTTAAAAAGGTATAAAATTAAAAAAAACAAACATACTTTTTTATATAATTTAAAAGAAAAACAGTGGCGCACTGTTTTTACGGTGCAAAATTGTGTATTCTTAATTTAGAAACCGATTTTTTTGAAATTCAGGCGTTTGGGGGGTTTTAAGGTCGCTAAGTATAAACCATTTATCAAAATTAAAAATTTCAAAATGGCGGATTAAACATGGGGGATTATCGTGTTTAAAAACCCATATGACTCAAATTCAGGTATTGTGGGCTTTGAAGCTGCTTATTACAAATTTGTTTACATATATGAGAAAGCATTATGGCAGATAATTTGTCAGCGGTTTTCTTAATATCAATTGAGTGTCACCAACAGTTTTTAACGTATGAGTTATGCTGCCCACGTAAATCATTGCCTAAGAGGTTTTAGAGCTCGCCTTAATAATTTATTCGTCGGGATTTGTTTAATGAAAATATTCTCCCGGGGATTTTTCACATTTTACCAGAAGTCGATTCAATTTACTTTTTGAAATGAAACGGTCTGTATTTTTGTATTCTACATTACAATTTATTTTATCTATTTGTTTTATATTACTCTCCTCATTACTGTGTATTAACGGTTTTGGTTTATTTAAGATTTATTAAAATTTTCGACATTCTCTTCTTCTGAACCCTGTAACTCTGACTCTCGAAACTACTAATACAGACTGGAATTTACTTAATAACGATTTAATTTTTGATCATTCCTCTACAGGATGTTTAAAAAATAGTGACCATTTTCATAACAAGAAAAAAATGATTAAAATTACAAATGCGTTTTCAGACATAAAAAAACATCCTACTGTGATTGATACTAATATTCCCTTAAGTACTATGCTATTTTTTCGTATTATTTTAGATTTTTGAAATTTTCGTTCCTTTTGAAAATTTTCTTAACAACCCTTGAAATAAATGTGTTAAGAAAACTGTAAAATTAATCGTTTAATGGTTATAGAGTTGTAATTGTTCTTCCTTCTTTTTACTTTATTATTATTTTTATTAAGTATGAAAGCAAATCAAATTAATGAGTATCATAAAAAAGTAGGTAACTGGTTTGGTAAAACACCCTGTAGGTATTGAAAGCGATTCATAAGGTATTTTTTTTGTAATTCTTTCATTAATCATTTGTTTAAAATTGATATGTTGGTCTATATAATTTATCCAAACATTAATCTTTATTGATTGATTTATTTTTGACTTTTGACAGAAATGTATTAGAAAATTAATCTTAATTTTTTATTTCAGGATGAATTGAATCCACTTCGAAGTCTTTGCTATCCTGGTACAGATGTATTCATGTTATGTTTCTCACTGGTAAGACCAGCATCATTTTACTCAGCGTGCACAAGGTGGGCAGATGATCTACAACGTTTAGAAGCAGCAGTTGTACTTGTTGGAACGCAAGCAGACTTATTAAACAATCCAGATGTGCTCCAAAAATTGAGATTGAATGGCGAAATTCCAATATCAACTGAACAAGCTGAAAATTTAGCGTATCGTTTAAATGCTCCATATGTCCAAACATCTGCAAAAACATGTAATCAACTTAAAGCTGCATTCGACGAAGCCATAATTCTTGCTCTTAAAAGAAAAAAAAGAAGCTTATGGAGAAGACTTTGTTGCTTATAATTACATTTTTTATGTAAATTAAGTAGTTTTTTGAGTGATGTTTTCAAAAATACTGTTGTGACCAATCAAAACTTTTACTATATTTACTGTATTTATTTGCTGATTGCTCATGCTAGTATGTGATTATTTAAGTATTTATGCATGTCTGTAAACTATTAAGGACCAGGATTGGTATTATCCAGATTGCTCACATTGCAAACGTTTCTATTATTTCTAGCTCGTAACGCATCTTACAAGTTTATGATAAATGTAAACTGCTTTTATCAATTGTGCACGTTAGA